>BQNB010003598.1:0-113634 GCA_026074375.1 Tanacetum coccineum
ATATATATATATATATATATAATATGAGATGAGAAAAATAATTAAAACAACATAATTCGACACGTGTTTGGAAATCACCAAATGAAATAAAAAAAAGTTATTCCTTAAACGTAAATACACGTTTTAAAGTCTCAGATTAGAATAATGACACTTTCAAAGTTTTTACAAAAGTTATTATTTTGTCTATTAGTCGGAAATTATAAAATAATATTTTGTAATTTAGCATTTCGTTTTCTTGACGGGTTTTAATTAAAATAGTTACCTTGTTTGTAAAAGTATAGTTTCCGATTATTCATCTTGTTATTATATAATTACAATTTAATAGTCTTAAAACTTTATATCTTTGTCCATTTATCGGATTTCCAAAATAATTAAAGTTTTAAATGAAAAATACTAAGTATATAATTTTTTATAAATTTCAGCATGACCTCCTCGTATATACGACATTTCCATTTTTTTTACAAAACACAATGTTTTCCCCTTAATCAATAAAAGTTGTAATATACTCCGTGTTACAGTATATATATATATATATATATATATATATATATATATATATATATATCTATATATATATATCTAGACGAAACCAAATAGTGACAAAATAAGTAATACCAAACACACCCTTAAGGGTTTAACCAAACACACCCTTAAGGGTTGAACCAAACACCCCTGTTGGGTGTTAACTGCTGTCCCAAACACCCCTTTATGGGGATGTTATTAAACCAAACGCACCCTTAACGGTCACTGTTAACCCAAACGCACCCAAAATGGGTTGCTGTTATCCCAAACGCACCCTTAAGCCATAAAATGCACCATAAAAAGCAGAAACAAACACCCCCTTTTGGGTGTGTTCTTGAGCCGATTAATACCAACCGACCATAAGCCGAAAACAAGAAATAAGCTTAAACAACACCATGCAATTAAGTTATAAGCTCAAATGGAATAAAAGAAAAACAAATCAAAGAAACTAAGTTTAAATGAACAAAACCATTATTAATTAGATTTATAAAACATGCAATCATCCAAATCGTAAAAGAGGGGCAAAGTGGTGGTGGCTTTGGTTTAGGTGGTTGCTGAGCCGTGGTGACGTGAGGCGTCAGCAACAGGTGGTGTTCGGTTGTGGTGGTGGTTGCATGGTGGCTGTAATGGGTGGCTACCGATGGTATAGATATGGGGATAGTGACGAGTTGGCATGGTGGTGGAGGCGTGGAGATGGTGAAGGTGGCTATGACGATGGGGATGGCGTGAGGGTGGAGCCACGGTGGAGGAGAGTGGTGGCTAGTGGTGTTGATGAGGGTGGCGTGAGCATGCAGTGGCTGGAGGAAGGAGAGTCTGACGACGACGGTGGCCTGAATTTGGCCGGATTCCGGTGACGGTGCCGGATAATTAGAGAGGGAGTGGGGAGAGTGTTTAGGGTTTTATGTGTGTATATTATGAGAGAAATGAGTTTAACCTTAATAAGTTTTATTTATATACTCAAAAGTTTTTAAAAAAATGACAAGTCTCAATTATTCTAGGGTAGGTGTTGTAAATAATACCACAGGGAATGAAATTGTAATATTTTGGGAAATTTTTGTAAAATATCGGTTCGAGTCTCGTTTGGGCGAGTTAACGGATGATTCAAAAGACGAAACTTGCGCCATTGTTTTCCAGATATTTTTTCCAACGAAAATAAGTATTTACTTGGCCATGTTTCATAAATATTTGGTAACGTTTATTTAAAATGTTCGTTTTGTTTATTCTAGACACCGTATCAAGGGTAAACTTTATTCGTAAGATAAATCGTTAATTCGAATATTCACGTTAATAATAAACGTTTTTAAATAAAATGATAATTAATTTATTAAATATTTTTATTAAATAAAATTTGATAATTAAATTTAAAATAAATGGGTATCATGTCGGTACGCGTTGTTCTTGTTTAGCCAAATAAATTTAAAAAAGAAAAAAATTTTATAAATGAGAATTAAGTAGTAATAATTATGATTTATTATTAAAATAAGTCCCAAAAAATTATTAGTTACGCGGTAATTGTTTTTATATGACGATAAAAGGTCAAACGGTCAAAAGTCAAGTCAACCTCGAAAAGTAAAAGGGTAAAATAGTCATTTAAAGTTCTGAAAATTTACTGGAATACAACCTCATTAACTACGTTTAGACTCTATAAAAACAATAAAGGATAGGATGAATGTGTTAACGTGATCGTTGGTTTCCTGCAGGTTTTTAGAAAAATTATAAATTTCAAAAATTATACAAGATTAATTTCTTAAAAATTAAATAAATCAAATTTTATTTTACTGGACTGGGGAAGCCGTCTGGAAAATCCAGACGCCGTCTCCAGGGCCTGGAAAGGAATGTTTTTATTTCTTCAATAATTCTTGCATTCAAGTTCCCATTAGTTCTTTCCTGTAAAACTTACTACAAAAACCACAAGAATAGTTAACACAATCATATGAATCAAAAGAAACACATAAGACATACAAGACACACCTAAAATGTAAGAAAATAAAAAGATTTGGTTGCCTCCCAATAAGCACTTGTTTTTGTTCGAGTCACGAACTTGACTCTACGCTTATTTGACACGTAAGAGGTGGGTCTCCCCTACACTTAAGGTCAAGTGTGGGTGATAGTAACAATACACACCATTTTGATGGAAGTATGCTACGTGAGGTGAAGGCGGTGTATGAATGGTCAAGGGTTCTACTACCTTCATCCTAAAACTTCCTGGACTATGTGGTTTGATGGGTGGTTTAGGGCCCCTTTTATCTCCTAGATTTACACCTAAGGATGGAAGATCAAGTAAAGGTTGAGGCTCCAGTTCATCAACACTAGGAAACTCCCTAGAACTAGGAAAGAGGTCATGACTACAAGTATTCAAGCCTAAATCCTCTAGTTGTGTTTGGTTCAAAGGTTCTACCTCCATTGGGATTCTTATAGTCTCATCTTCTTCTTCCGGGTAAGTCACAGGTGGTGTGTATACCTCAAATGATGGGAGGGCTTGTAGGGTGCTTTTGTGGGCTCAAATCATACTTTATCCTCCATTACATCTAGACCACCTATAGGCTTATCATATGATATGCAATTAACCATCTTAACCATAGCTATATCAAATTCTAACTCCTCCTTATATGTTCTCTTAGGTCGTGACTTAGGCAATTCAATCATGTCATCCAACTTAGGGGTCATTTCTATGAAGCTCTTATCAAAAGTTTGATGCATTTGGTCACTTTTCCTAAGGGTCTCACCAACATAAGTTGATCCTAAACACAAAGGTTGTTCATATGAATCCATCCTAGGTGAGGCATTTGGTATGTGAGGATGGTATCTAGTGATTCTTTAAATTTTTCACTTTTTTGAGCCCTTATTTTCTCCTCAAACATTTCAATTGTCATGTTGGCCAAGTACATCAAGTACATGAATTCATCATCAATGTCATCCATGTACTTTTTGAGTTGTTGCAATTCATCTTCTTGGTCATGCATGAAGTTCAAGACTATTCCTTCAAATTTCTTTTGTTGGGATGGGTGGGGGAGCTTTCTCCAAAAGTCTCTATTCATTCTAGTAATTGAGGCTACTTCATGAAGGAGAGGGTCGAATTGATGCCTCACCGAGTCGAGAATGTTTTCAACATTAGTTTCGAGTTGGTGTCGTGAGGGGGTTTGAAAGATTGGTGGCGGATTCGCGTTCTCCATAATGAAGAAAGGAATAGTCAATGGGAAATTACGAACAAACACATAAAGAAAAGATAAACTACAAGAAAGCTAACGAAAAGGAAACAAAAATCTTACTTGAAAGGATTCAAGCAATTAAACAAAGGCAAATAAAATCAGAACCTAAACTAGTTGCTACTCCCCGGCAACGACGCCAAAAACTTTGATGAGAGTTGAAACTATCACTTCAAGTTTTACAACTCCCTAGGAAAGCGTACCTAATCGTGTAGTAAAGTATAGGCAAGACTCGGGGGGTTGTTATCGTTCTCTAGGGGAGTAGGCGTTAGTAAGGGTTCTAATTAAATCTAGCTAAGGCCTAAATGATTAAAAGAATAATATTTTTTGTATTTTTATATTTTATGAAAGCAAATAAATCTCAGGTATTTAGAGGTTGGTTTAACTACTAATTTTAACTATGTAAACTAATAAGAATTTTGGTCGATTCATATGGTTTGGAGATTAGTGTTTACTTAATCATGCATGGTCATTGGTGTCTTCTCTTAGTCCAATTGCTTTGTCACACCTTGTTGTGTATATGTGGTACTAGTCTCATGCATGGCGAATTACACGAAAACATCGTCTATGAATAAACTAACTAAAGCAATGCACAATTAAGGTAGTATGAAGACTGTTGCAACGACCCTAGTCTAGCTAACCGCGAATGTATTAATACCGAAAGGGGATCATCCACATTGATGGTAAGGTAGTATGAAGACTATTACCGGTGGAATCCTATCTACGCAATCATGTTAATCATAATCTTAAGACTATGACAAGAGCATGTACATACATCAAACAAGAAGCAATGGATCTAAGATCTACACACCAAATCACATACAATCATAAGCAAACACTAAAATAGATCTAGCCTAGCATGTTCAAGATAGAAGAAGCACAATCATTAATCAAACAATGTTGATCCCAAACGTTGATCTATTCTTTAGCTTGTAAAGAGTATGTTACCTTAGATAAATCCAAAATAACAATAGTAGAGACTTTGTATGTATATTAAAGTGTATGCAAAATCTACACCTTAATACTCTAGAAGTAATATCAATGGAACAGTAAAGTGTAATGCAGTAGAATGAACAATGAATATAACCAAAAAGCTTCAATATTATTAGATCAATATACGAGTACTCTCAACTAGTACTAGGGTTTACAACCTTAAAGCTATGAATTCGACTTGATTTGATATGTCTACACCATGACCTAGGATCTCCTTTTATGCACCAAGGAGTCCTTTACAAGATAACTACGAATCTTAGAATACCTTCTACAATTCTAAACATATATGTATCTTCCCAACTTTATAAGATATACACTAAGATTACATCCATATATATCTTCTCACTTGTCTTTATCCTTAAGTAATCTTTAGTTTTCATGCAGCAGTACAAAATCTTCAAGAGTACAAAGTATCTTGGCAGTGTTAACTCTTCAGCAGTACTAAGTTAATACTGGCAGTACTATCTTTACACCAGCAGTACTAACATACTTAGTTGTATTTCTTGAATAAGACTGAGCAGTACTAAAATTACATTGGCAGTACTAACTTCCATCTTGGCAGTACTAAGTATGTAGATATTTAATTCCCAACAATCCTCCCCTAAACTGGTAATTTCCTCCAAATCTTAAGTTTCTTCAGAATTAAGTCTTCTTAGTCTTCTTCTGCTAAGGATTCTTTCAAACACACTTTACTACCTTGGTCTATTTGAAATATTGTAGAATTTTGTTAAAAGCTCATCTGCCATCTCTGAATGTTGATCCACTCTTAGCTTGTTACATAGCATCAAAGTTGCAAGTCCCTTTGTCAGTGGATAATCCTTTTCAACCAGCATGAATATATCTTGTCTTTTCTCTATAGACACATGATGAACATCACATGTATCATATAGCCACCATTTCAAAGGATCATGCATCCATCTCTGAAGTTCTAAAAGATTTTCTTCATCTGGTTCAAACAACATCTTTAGTTCAACCCACAATTCTTGTTCTTTATCTTCAGTAAGTCCTGATGAGTTAAATTTTTCATAAACTAAACTCTATAATTTGACCAGATCATCCCTGTCAAATTTTTTAAGCATGTCTTCAAAAACCTGATATACCTATGTGTGATTTTCCAAAATTGCATAGTGTCTTCAGAGTAAACTTCCCAGGCAATTTTGGTATTTGGTTTATAGGGCTTCAACATGCATTCCTTCTTCTTGACCTATGATTATCCTTTCATGTAGTTGTTCTTGAGACAAATTATCTGTTTTTGGTTCTTTAACTGTTTGCTCTTGAACTATCTCTAAAACTTCTCCAGTTCTTTGTCTTTTAGCAGGTTCTACTTTAACATCTTAACCTGCTCTTTTTATTCTCTGAACTCTCTGAACTTCTAACTCAGAATCCATAGGTTTAAAAGAATGAACTTGATCCCATACCTTTTTAAATATAGGTCTAATGTCATCATAGCTCATTACTTTAAAGTATTTCATCTTGTATCCACCTTGATTCTTCTAGTATATTCACATATTCTTCCTTACTTCAGTTACAGATCTATGTCTATTTTGAAGTGCATGATACCTTATGACAGCAGGATCACTCCAATCAATAACATGAGCTTGATCATCATCAGCTATAGCTTTTTCTTGTCTTGCTATATTAATCCCTTCTTGTAGTTGTCTAGCTATTTCTGCATCCCTTGCCTTCCTTGCCTTTCCTCCTCATCAATCTGTTCTTGTAATCTAACTGCTTCTTCATGCCTAAGCCTTTCTTGTTCTAACTGCTTCTTTGTCTTCTTTTGAGCAGATTCATCTTCAATCATAATGGCTTTTCCTATGTCTTTTCTCTTTTCTGCACTCCTTCTGCTATACATAATTCTTCTAGCAGTACTAATCTTAGGAGTTGCAGTAGCAGTACTAATTGGTATATTAGCAATACTAACTGAAACACCAGCAATATTAATTGAAGTATCAGTAGTGGTAACTTCTGGTTGACCTTTTTCACCACTTCCCTGATCTTCTACAAGCTTAGTAGGTTCTTCTTCTTCTAACAATACCTCAGTATCATCACTTTGCTTCTCCTAAACATCTGCATGCTCTTGAGTCTCTGTATCCTCCTAAAACCATGTTATCCCTTCATCTTGTACCAAAGAGATATTTGGATCTTCATCAATGTCAGAGATCCTCTTCTCCTGTTTGGAAAAATCCTTTGCAGCATCTTCCTCCCCTAAAACAATGATCATGTCTCTCCTCCTAGCTTTGCTTGTCTTGATTGTCTTTTCTAACTTCTTCACTCTTGTGATCAGCTTTGTGAGAGCAACATTATATGTCTTCTTTTTCTGCTGCAAATCATTCTCCAACACTGCAACTCTATATGTTAACTTGATAACCAAATTCGTCAATTCATGTTGTTGCATACTTCCCTCATCACGTTCAAGTGAGTGAACACTTTGAAGAGGTGAAACATGGGGCATCAAAACAGGTTCCTCTGCATCAGGTGTGGGTTGAGTGTTCCGTTGTTGTGAGAGTGATGGTGAGTGGTTGCTCTGATACCACTTGTTGATCCCAAACCTTGATCAATTCTTTAGCTTGTAAAGAGTATGTTACCATGGATAAATCCAAAATAACAATAGTAGAGACTTTGTGTGTATATTAAAGTATATGCGCAATCTACACCTTAATACTCTAGAAGTAATATCAATGGAACAGTAAAGTGTAATGCAGTAGAATGAACAATGAATATAACTAAAAAGCTTCAATATTATTAGATCAATTATATAAGTACTCAGAACTAGTACTATGGGTTACAACCTTGAAGCTATGAATTCGACTTGATTAGATATGTCTACACCATGACCTAGGATATCCTTTTATACACCAAGGAGTCCTTTACACGGTAACTACGAATCTTAGAATATCTTCTACAAGTCTAAACATATATGTATCTTCCTAACTGTATAAGATATACACTAAGATTACATCCATATATATCTTATCACTTGTCTTTATCCTTAAGTAATCTTTAGTCTTCATGCAGCAGTACAAAATCTTTAGCAGTACAAAGTGTCTTGGCAGTGTTAACTCTTCAGCAGTACTAAGTTAATAATGGCAGTACTATCTTTACACCAGCAGTACTAACATACTTAGTCGTATTTCTTGAATAAGACTGAGCAGTACTAATATTGCATTGGTAGTACTAACTTTCGTCTTGGCAGTACTAAGTATGTAGACATTTAATTCCCAACAAACAATAAGACATATTGAAAGATAAAAGATAGAAGAATTGCACTATATTGAATCAAGCAAGTAGGGAACATATCAAAGGGTTGGGAAACCCTAGAATACTCCTAAAGGTCTGGTAGAACTGGTTCTCTACGAACTTAAAACCCTAAAAACTTCTATCAAAATTCCTCTCTTCAAACGTAAAACATGAGTTTGTATATATAGACATTCAGGCCGCGACGGCGTATGGAGCTTTTGCGACGCCGTCTCCACACTAGGGTTTCTTAGGTCTTCTTTTTACGGCTGATCCAGATGACGTCTTTGATATCATCAAATAACGTCACATATTACTATCATTTATCCCATATGTTTTACCCACTTTTATATAATTATTGCAAGATATTGGTACTTAATTGCTTAAACTTTGTTATTGCAGTAATTATGAAGTCACTTGTGAAGAAGAAGCAAAAAGGCACAATTCTAAAGCTTAAACGAAGACATTTAAAGAAAGTCTAAATTCTGCATCAATACGCCGTATCCAACAAGGATGATATGGCGTATCTGCGCCAGCTCATCACAAGAACGCGTATTGATCAATTCCTGATCCGGCGTATCCACTACTACCCAATATGCCGTATGCACAGCTATTCATCAGTCACAGATACACATTAATTATGATTGATGGTAATTTTTTTAATTGAACTGATCTTATCGCGGACTTCAAGGGAAATTAACCCTATACGCCGTATCTACTACCCTCGATACGGTGTAACTAGGGATTTTCAGACATTATAAATACGAGGCTCAAATACGAGTCTCAATGTGTAAAAACATATTCTCTGTACAATATACTTCTGAAGATGAATTTCTCAAGCCAAGAAGAGTAGCCAAGGTCGAGCACCAATCCTAATTCCATAGAAGACGTCGTGTAATTCTTACTTTCTTAATCATTTAATTTTCTTAATTGTTTGATTACATTTGTAATAATGACAATGATTGCACGCTAATAACCTTGGGTATTAGCCATATTAATGAAGATTATAATGTTTGGTTTGATCTAATCCGGCTTTGCTTAATTTATCATTGTTGTTTAATTATGTTTGTCGCCTTATGCTTGTTTATGTGCTTGTACATGCGACCTATCATTCAACTAGGTCTAGGGAGACCTAACCAGTAACCTAGATGTCAGGATAGCTCTCCATGTTGTGTCTGATATGCCTGGACCAATAGGATCACAAATGACACCTTGTCCTTACCCTTTGATTATGAGCTTAGTTGGACCGGCAGGTGACCCGATAATTATTCAACCAGTATTGTTCTTAATTAATTGGTAATTGATTTTGGTGGTGGACTACCGGTATATGATTCAACATCAAGCAATAAGTGGGTAAAGTCCTAATGGACTAGGGTATTAACAGGATTGCTACTGCTTTAATTCCCTATGGTAGATTATAATTAAACTAGAGGATGCTTTATGCAGATGCGTTAATCGTGACAGGATTGTTCGTGTCTAGGTCTTAGGAAGAAGTACCGCCTAAGTCTTAAGAATGATATACCGCTTCGATATAAGCAAGCCATTGCACTAATTAATCAAACCTGTATTTAATTAGATTTAATATGGTTAATACAGTTTTCTATTATTTGGCTCGTACCGCTCTCTTATCTTGTGTTATTTGCTTTAGTTTATATTGTGCTTTGAATTGTTATTTGTCACCATAAACCTGTGCCAGTCTCTCAGGCTGAACCTCCCCTCCCCCCATCTCGTTAGATAAACATAAATAGCATAGGTTTAACTAGTAATTAGACTAATCTAGAATAGAATAAATACTAATAGGATAATTGGTTAACTCTCATTCTTAGTGTTCGACACCCTACTTACCGCGAAGCTACATCTTGATCGGGTACTCTACCTGTTAAAGTGTTTCTTTAGGTTAGTCGGCTAAATATAAACGTAAAACCCTGATAACAATAAATAACACATATCCGATGACACATCAAGGTTTTTGGCGCCGTTGCTGGGGAGTGATTAGTTTAATCTTTATTCTTTTTAGTATTTCTAACCTTTAACTTGATTAGTGTATTAATCCTAATTTCTAACTGCTAATTGATTAGTTTTAATTATTTAAATTCTGTTTATATTTCTCTGCATTTAAATTGTTTGTTTTAATTTATCGAATTTAATTGTTTTATTTAGTATTCTGTGTTGACTAATCACCTGATACGGCGTATCCACCAGTTGGATACGACGTATCAACCCTTCTGATCATGACAACGTATTGAGCTTTATTGTTTAAACGGCATTTCTGTTTCTCGACTATACGACGTATTCATAAAACTCAATACGGCGTACCGTTATTCAACAGACTCATACGGTGTATTACTGATCAATAGAATACGGCGTATCTGTCATCTGATACAGTACCAGAACTTCATATTCGGTTTTCTGTCTTGATTCATGTATAAAAGCACATACTACTGATCATTTGTGTTCATTTTAAGGAAAACCGTTTGACATCGCAATGGCAAGACCAATCACTAATGACTATATATCGGCTACGATGAAAAGCTTCGTCTCAAGAGACAACAATGGGAAAATGATCAAAAAGAATTTCATTGAGATTGAAGGAAAGTTCTTGCTAAAAATACATGATAACATTTTTCACTTGATGGATGGAGAAGATGTGTATAAACACATTAATAGTATTCTCGAAGTAGTTGAGCCACTCAAAATAAAGGGGCTAAGTCATGACTGATTTAAACTTAGTGTCTTCCCTATCTCACTCTTAGGTGCCACAAGTAAATGGTTTACAAATGAATGTATCGGCACTATATCTACTTGGAATAATCTTGTCGAAAAATTAGTTCTTAAGCTTCACGATCTTTATGAACATGACGAAGAAGAAGAGACTAATAGTGGAGACTATGATCCAAACACATTTGACGATGTTCCTGAAATCTTCAGAATCGAAGACGACTTGTTCTTCTTCGATGCACCCTTGTGCATAGCCTTTGAAGAATTCAACCACCTCTTCAAAATTGACCCTAATCTTTTCACTTATGATATCTAAGGGTTCAAAACATATGACGATTACGTGCAAGAGTTGAATAATAAAACACAAGGAAACAAGGAACCATGGTCGGAAAATAGGGTACAATACCAACTATGTGATCACATATGCGAACCATACCGCTTCAAAAATGGAAAAGCTAAGTAGCCCACTTACAACTCTGACATTGATGGATTCTGTTGGGAATTATGCATTCCTGACTTAGTACCGCTAGTTAGAATACTCAGTACTATTAGTTGTAATTAGTACTGACAGTACAAAATGTTAAATACTAATCAGGTACTTAGTACCACTTGTATAAAATAGTTAGTACCGTTTATAAGATATGCATGAGATATCTTAAGAAAAGATATGCATAATCTTTATACGCATTTTGTAAGGCCCATTAGGGTTTCCTTGGTGTATAAAAGGAACCATAGGCATAGTTAGTATATATAGTTTTACACAGATCATAAAGATCAATTAGTACATCATAGTTTGTAATTTGTAACCTAGGCAGATTCAAGTATTAATATAAAGTTCTTTTTATGATATTTAATATTGTTCTTCTTAGCATTATTGATTAGATTCTACATAATCAATAGTGTATACTCAGTATTTCATCATTGTTGCTTTAGAACTATCTAAAGGAACAAACTCTTTACAAGCTGAAGGTTAAGATATATTCAGTAAAAGGATCCAACAAGTGGTATCAGAGCTTGTGTGGAAACTCTGAATAAGAAGAACTCTTTTTTTTGAAGAAGATTCACAGCAATCTTGAAAGAATGGCAGAACATGACACTCCTCCACCCACCATCACTGCAATGAAGATCCCTATCATCAGGAAGGGAGAGTATGATATCTAGAGCATGAGAATGCGACAATACATCTGTCACACAGACCATAACCTTTGGGATGTTATTGTCAATAGAGATCTAGAGGAAGAGCTTGCATCAACAGCAACTAGAGAAACATCTGCTCCTCCTATTCCTAAGACTGCCAAACAGCTTGCTGCTAAAAGGAATCAGGAAAGAGTTAAGAGCATCTTGCTTTTAGCAATACCTGATGAATACCTCCTCAAGTTTCACAATGTTCCAGATGCTAAATCACTCTAGACTGCAATCAAATCAAGATTTGGAGGTAATGAAGAGTCCAAGAAGATGTAGAAGAATGTTCTGAAACACCAGTTTGAAAATTTTATTACTGCATCAAATGAAAGTTTGGACAAGGCTTATGATAGGTTCCAGAAACTCATAAGTCAATTGGAGGTACATGGTGTTCAAATATCAAAGGAAGACATCAACCAGAAGTTTCTAATAAGTCTTCCTCCCTCACGGAATCAAATTTCCCTAATCATGAGGAATAAGCCAGGCATTGATGAGACTGATATTGATGACCTCTACAACAACCTTAGGGTTTATAAAGATGAGATGAAAAGGTCTTTAAGTTCCACATCCAATTCTTAGAATTTGGCTTTTGTTTCATCTGAGAATACTAACAGTACTAACAAAGTTAGTACTGCCAGTGAAGATATTCGAGTTAGTACTATTGGAGGAACTAGTCAAGTTCCATCTACTCCATGTGCTCATGATGTAGCTTACTCTTTCTTTGTACAACCAACAACCAGTTCTCAACTTGAGAATGAGGATTTTCAGCAAAGTGATGGAGATGACTTAGAAGAATTGGATCTTCGATGGCAGGTGGAAATGCTGACTGTAAGAGTCAAGAAGTTCATTCAGAGAACTGGAAGGAATCTGGACTTCAAGGAAAAATGACATGTTTCCCTTGATAAGTCAAAAGTGGAGTGCTATAACTGTTACAGAAATTGGCACTTTGCTAGGGAATGTAGATCTGGAAGGAACCAAGGGAGAAGATCTTATGGTGACAATGGCAGAAGCAATGCACCATCAAATGAATCTTCATCACAGGCACTGGTGGCTCAAGATGGTTTAGGATGCAATGACTGGAGCAATGACTTTGAAGTTGAACCAGTCAACTATGCATTAATGGCAACCTCTTCCTCAAGCTCATCAAGTTCTTCTGATACTGAGGTACATAAATGTTCTAAACAATGTCTTGAATCATTTAAAACTCTTCAAAAGAACTATGATACTGAAAGAGAAAAACATACCAAAGCAAAACTAGAAATTAAGGGGCATGAGATAGCCTTAGAGTCACTAGAGTCTAGGATTCTAGGACATGAAAAGAATGAATTAGCTTGGGGTGAGAAATATGAATTTCAAAACTATGATCTTAAGTGCGGTGAAATAAAAATTAACAACCTTAATCTAGAATTAGAGAAAGTTGTTAAGGAAAGAGATGAATTGAAATTAAAGATAGAAAAATGGGAAAAATCAAACTAGAATCTTGATGTAATAATTAAAAGTCAAATGAGTGCTAGAGATAAAACTGGTTTAGGGTATGGCACACAGTTGAATGATTTGAGTAGCAATCATAAAACTAATAGTGAGAATAGTTTGAGTGTGTTTGATGTCAAATCAAGTGATGAGGAAAACACACCAGAAAATGATAGGTTCTTTAAGGATGGGTATAAAGTTGTTCCCCCTCCAATAATAGGGAACTTCTTAACCTTAAGAGCTGACATATCATTTGTAGGCTTAGATGAATATGCTATTAGGAATAAAATCATTGAGTCAAGAACATCTGAGCTTAATACTGAAACTGGTAACTCTAAAACCAATAAGAATCTAGGTAAAACAAGTGAAGTTTCCAATTCAGTCTGTGCACCAGTTAATAGAGATAGAGTTATCATTGAGGATTGGACCTCAGATGATGATGAAGAGGAACCTAAAGTGCAAACAGTTAGGTCAGAGACTCAAACAGTTAAGACAAGAGTTGATAAATGTGGTCAAGTTCCTCAGAAACAAGGAATTAGTTTTAAGAAAGTTAAGGCTTGTTTTGTCTGCAAAAGTACTGACCATTTGAACAAAGATTGTAGCTTTCAATGCAAAAAGAGTCAAGAGCCTAAGCTAAAAATTTGGTCAATACTGGTCAAAAGGTGAACAAACCAGTATGGGATAATACCAAAAGGGTAAATCACAAAAACTTTTCAAATAGTTTTAAATACCCTCATTTAAGTAAGACTTTTGTCTCAGCGGGAGTACTAACCAGAATAGGTTTGATTAAACCTGTTAAGCATAATGAGAAAAGAGTAGTTCACACAGTTAGTACTGCTAGGCCTGTTAGTACTGATAGGCCAAGTGTTAGGACTGTTAGGCCAAATGTTAGTACTGCTAGGCCTGTTAGTACTGATAGGCCAAGTGTTAGTACTGCTAGGCCTGTTTGTACTGCTGGACCAAATGTTAGTACTGATAAATCTGTCTATGCTGCTAGACCAATCTATCTAAGGATGGACAATGTAAGACCAAGAGCCTCACATTCACCAATCAAGAGGTCTTACTACCCAAAAACAGCCTTTAGACCCAAAGACTTAAAACAAGATGGTAAAAATTTTAGGGTTAAAAATATGACTACTGCTGGGACAAGAGCAGTAGTTAATACTGTTAAGGGTAAAATGGATACTGACCTTAAAAAGTCAAGGTGGGTTTGGAGGCCTAAGGCAACCTACTTGGATCATGTGTCCAAAGACAGTGGATCATTCATGCTCAAGAAGTTTGAGTATGTTGACCCAAAAGGGATTTCTAAGTCTGTAATGGCTTGGGTCCCTAAGAGAAACTAATTCTCTTACTTATTGTGCAGGGCAATCCAGAGATCTTATTACAGGATCATGTAGTGGTGGATAGTGGTTTCTCTAGCCATATGACAGGCAACAAAGCTTATCTTTCAGACTATGAAGATTATAATAGAGGCTTTGTGGCTTTTGGAAGTGATCCCAAATGAGGTAGAATTATGGGTAAAGGTAAAATAAAACTGCTAATTTGGACTTTGATGATGTTTATTTTGTAGATGAACTTAAGTTTAACCTTTTCTTTGTCTCACAAATGTGTTAAAGAAAAATAGTGTCCTTTTTATTGAGACTGAATGCCTTATCCTGTCTCCTAGCTTTAAGCTTTTTGATGAAAGTCAAGTTGTCTTTAGAGCTCCTAGAAAGGATGATGTGTACAGCTTGGACTTAAAGAACATTGTTCCCTTTGGAGGTATAACTTATTTGTATGAAAATGCAACAGCAGATGAGTCTAAATTATGGCACAGGAGATTAGGTCATGTGAATTTCAAAAATATAAACAAACTTGTTAAAGGTCACCTAGTTAGAGGACTACCTTCAAAAGTTTTTGTAAATGACCATATTTGTGTTGCTTATAAGAAGGGTAAGCAACATAAGGCATCTTGTAAGGCCAAGTTAGAAAGAACCATCAGAAAGCCCTTAGAATTACTTCATATGGACCTATTTGGACCTGTCTCTGTAGAAAGTATTAACAAGAAAAGTTACTGACTAGTTGTGACTAATGATTTCAGCATGTTTAGTTGGGTATTTTTCTTAGCTACAAAGGATGAAACATCATAAATCCTTTGTAAGTTTATCATAGGCTTAGAAAACCAATTGAATCATAAAGTTAAAATCATTAGATGTGATAATGGGACAAAGTTTAAGAACTATATTATGAATGAATTCTGTGCTAAGAAAGGAATAAAAAGGGAGTTTAGTGTAGCTAGAAATCTACAGCAGAATGGTGTTACAGAAAGGAAGAACAAGACCCTAATTGAGGCTGCTAGAACTATGTTGGCAAACTCACTTTTACCTATTTCATTTTGGGCACAGGTAGTTAATACTGCTTGCTATGTACTAAATAGGGTATTAGTGACCAAAACTCAAAATAAGACACCTTATGAACTATTAATAGGTAAACCACCTAGTATTAGCTTTATGAGACCTTTTTGGTGCCCCTTGACCATTTTGAACACCTTAAATTCCTTGGGCAAATTTGATGGGAAATCAGATGAAGGTTATTTGCTTGGATACTCTACTACTAGTAAGGCCTTTAGAGTATACAACAAAAGAACTAAAAGAGTATAAGAGAACCTGCACATTGACTTTCTTGAAGATTAACCAAATGTGGCAGGATCTGGTCCTGATTGGATGTTTGATCTTGATTTTCTAACCAATACTATGAATTATATTCCTGTTAGTATAGAAAATCAAGTTAATGTGGATGCAGGTACACAAGATTCTTATGCTGCAGGTTCATCAGGAAAGGATAAAGAACCTACTCAGGAATACATATTGCTTCCATTACATCCCCACAGGACAAGGATTTCAGTAGAAGATGTTGTTCAGGATGGACAAGAAAAACCTTCTATAGATGCTCCTAATGACAATGAGGTTTAGGATTCTAAAAATGATGCTGACAAGGAAGAACAACATCAGATGACAGAAAGTGAACAAGCATTGAGAAGTTGGTTTCTCAAGAACTGGCTGCTAAGACTATGAATGATGATACAAGACATGCCTTTGAAGAAGAAATAAGGAGTAATGCATCTCAAAAGATGGTAACTCAGGCTACCAGTACTAACAAACTTAGTACTGATAGGCCATCTGTTAGGACTGCTAGTACTCCCATAGGGGCCAATATAAGTGAATCATCATTTGTCTATCTTGGAGGACAAATACCTGTTGATGCATCTACTCTCCCTAATGCTGATTTACCCATTGACCCAAATATGCCTGACTTAGAAGATGATTCTAATGTGATTCCAAGTGAAGGCATATTCAATGGAGCTTATGATGATGAAGATGTGGGTGCAGTGGCTGATTTTAACAATATGGATAACACCATTAATGTCAGTCATATTCCCACACTCAGAATTAATAAGGATTATCCAAAAGGTTAAATTTTAGGAGATCCTAAATCAGCAGTTCAAACAAGAGGGAAGATTAAGAAGATTTCTCCAGCACAACAAGCCTTGGTTAGATACATCTACAAACAAAACAGAACAAATCATAAAGACCATCAAAACTATTTGTTTGCATGTTTTCTCTCCCAAGAAGAACTCAAGAATATATCACAAGCCTTACAAGATGAAAGCTGTGTTGAAGCAATGCAAGAAGAATTATTGCAGTTCAAATTACAGAAGGTTTGGGTACTTGTTAATTTGCTATCTGGGAAAAAGGTAATTGGCACAAAGTGGGTCTTCAGGAATAAGAGGGATAAGAGAAGCATAGTTGTGAAGAACAAAGCAAGGCTTGTAGCACAAGGGTTTAGGCAAGAGGAAGGAATAGACTATGATGAGGTTTTTGCACTTGTTGCCAGGATTGAGGCAATTAGGTTATTTTTAGCCTTTGCATCATACATGGGATTTACTGTCTACCAAATGGATGTTAAAAATGCATTTCTTTATGGTACTATTGAAGAGGAAGTATATGTCCATCAACCACCATGCTTTGTTGATCCTACTCATCCTAACAAAGTCTATAAGGTAATGAAAGCTCTTTATGGTCTACATTAAGCTTCTAGAGCCTGGTATGAGACACTTGCTTCTTTTCTGATGGAAAATGGGTTCAGAAGAGGTACCATAGACAAAACATTATTTATCAAGAAGAACAAAGGTGACATTATGTTAGTCCAAGTTTATGTGGATGACATTATCTTTGGTTCTACCAAGAAGTCTATGTGTACTGAGTTTGAATCGTGTATGCACAAAATATTTTAGATGAGTTTCATGGGTGAACTCACATTCTTTTTGGGACTACAGGTGAAGCAACAACCTGATGGAATCTTTATTAGTCAAGACAAGTATGTTGTTGACATATTAAAGAAGTTTGATTATTTGTCCATCAGAACAGCTACTACTCCTATTGAGTCTACTAAGCCACTGGTCAAGGATGAAGATGGTAAAGATGTAGATGTCCATATCTATAGATCTATGATTAGTTTCCTAATGTATTTGACTGCATTAAGTCCAGGCATCATGTTTGCTGTCTGTGCCTATGCTAGATTTCAAGTCACTCCAAAAGCTTCACACTTAAATGCAGTAAAAAGGATTTTTAGGTACCTCAAACATCAACCCAAATTAGGTTTGTGGTATCCTAGGAATTCACCTTTTGAACTAGAAGCTTTCTCAGATAGTGATTATGGAGGAGCTGGCCTTGATAGAAAATCAACTACAGGTGGTTGTCAATTTCTTGGTAGAAGATTAATCTCTTAGTAGTGCAAGAAGCAGACTATTATGTCAAATTCTACTATTGAGGCAAAATATGTTGTAGCTGCTAACTGTTGTGGGCAAGTATTATGGATATAGAATCAAATGATGGATTATGGCTTCAATTTCATGAACACCAGAATACATATTGATAATGAGAGCACTATAAGTGTTATCAAGAATCTTGTTGCTCATTCAAGGACTAACCATATTAAGATTTGATTTCATTTTATCAGAGATTGCTATAAGAAAAGACAGATAGAAGTTGTCAAGATTCACACAGATTCTAATGTTACAGACCTTCTCACCAAAGGATTTGATGTCACAAGATTTAACTTCTTGGTGGTTAACATTAGATTGTTGAATCTGTAGCTACAATTGAGGGAAGGCAAGATGAATTGTTGTACAATTTGTATGGGATGTTCTGAGAGTAGAAGGATAGTAATGATGGTGATGTTTTTCATTGAGTTATTTGGGTTCTAGAGAGTAATTGCTTAGCAATATGGATGGTACTGAAGAGCTTTTGTTGTCAAACTTGTTCAATTTTGGTTAACAAAAGTTAGTACCGATAGGCTTCTATTTAGTACCGACAGGCAAAGTTTGTACCGCTATAAAGCTGTTGGAGAAAATACTGCCAAGGGTCTTAAGTGTAAATTGTAATGGTTTCTTTGCTCTTGGGTTTGTTCAACCTATATAAACCCATCCTAATTGCACAATTTACTCACTTAATATCTATTAATCGCTCTCTTATAACAAACCCTAATCCTTTCATCACCGACAATCATTAATTCGTAAATCATGGCTACTCTTAAATGATGTACTAAACACAACATGATCGCTTACTTGCAGAAGAATTATGGGAATGCTGAGTTTCATGAGATTATTGACTTTCTTACACGAAGCTCAATCTACTATGCTCTCACTGTAAGTCCTGTGGTCTCTACTACATTTGTTGAACAGTTTTGGACGTCTGCTAAAGCCAAAACAATCAACAATGATAGGTATATTACTGCCATAGTTGCTGGCAAGCCTATGACTATCTCAGAAGCATCAATAAGAAGTGATCTTCTTTTTGATGATGCTGATGGGATAGATTCTTTGAATAATCAGGTCATATTTGATACTATTCAGCTAATGGGGTATGAGGGGGATTTAACTGTCTTAACATTTAACAAAGCCCTGTTTTCACCCTAGTGGAGATTTCTTTTTCATACCATGAATCACTGCTTAAGTTCTAAAAGTACTTCTTGGGATCAAATTCCCACTAATATTGCCACTGCAGTGATTTGTTTGGCCACTAATCAGAAATATAATTTTTCCAAAATTAATTTTTGATGGTATGATGAGACATTTGGATGCAAAGAAAAAGTTTGTTATGTATCTAAGATTTATTTCAATCTTTTTGGGTAAACAACTAAAGAATGTACATGTGCCTTTAGATCACTTTCCTATCACTACCCTTACTAGTAAGGTTTTCTCTTTTATGATTAAAAAGGGTAAACATTTTTTTGGGAAAGTCATACCTTTGTTTACTGCTTTGTTGGTTCAACAAAAAGAGGATGAGGGTGAGGCTTCAGAAAGACCATCGGAATCCCAACCTATACCTTCTCCTCCTCACCCAAGTGAAGACCAACCTCAGACATAAATTGACCCATCTCCTAGACCTTCACCTTCTATTTCTATTCCTGATCCCAATCTAGAGGTTTCTGGTGGGAATCATGGAGGTCAGTCATCCAATGATACATCCCTATCAGGGAATGAGGATGGTCTGACACTCCAAAGTATATATGACATTTGTGTGTCTTTATGTCAACAAGTCACATCTCAGCTAAAGTTATTAAAGTTTTAAAGGCTCAAGTAAAGAAGCTTAAGAAGAGGGCCAAACCACTGATCACACATCACAAAGCATGGATGAAGAGTGTTGCAATGAAGACTAGATTGACAAGGAAGACTTCTCTAAAGAAAAAGGGGATGCACAAGGAGTCTGTATCCAAACAGGGGAGGAAATCTGCCAAATCTGACCCAGTTGTGCAAAAAGATCCAGCTTTTGAAGATCTTGATGATTTTGTAGATGTGGATGATACATTGGACTTCATGATGAGTGAGAATGCTCAAGATAAGGGGAGGACTAGCTCTGTAGTGATAGAAGAGAAGGAAAGTGCTGATAAGGGAGTAAGTACTGACAAGCCAAAACTTAGTACTGACATGCTTAAAGTTAGTACTGACAAGCTAAAAGTTACTACCGACAAGCAAAATATTAGTACTGACAAGGATGATAAAGGTACTGTTGAGCCAAAGAATGGACATTGAGATGAAAATGTTACTCCAACAGCTCCTACAACAACTTCTACTCCAACAGCTACTACAACAACTTTAACTCCTACTCCGACAACTTTTGGTGATGATGAGACTATTGCACAAGTTCTCATCATAATGAGTCAGAACAAATAGAAGGAAAAGGAAAAAGGAGTAGAGATTAAGAATGTTGAAGATACTGATAAACCAAGGCCTACTTCAACAAGATTTGTTCTGACTTTGAGGCCTCTTCCTAAGATTAATCTAAAAGATAAAGGCAAAAAGAGGATTGAAGAGGAAGATGAATCTGATACTGAATCAGAGGATATTACTAAAGCTGAAAAGAAGTTTAAATAGCTTACTAAGGATGAAGAGGTGGCAACAAAGATTCAAGAGGATTAGGAAGCTGAAGAGTAAAAGAAAAGGTCAGGTGAAGAAGAAGCTACTAAAGCTGCTCTCACTAATGAGTATGATTTCATTCAGGCAAGAATAAATGCTGACAGGATTCTTGCTAAGGAGCTTTAAAAGAAGAAAGAGAGAAGTTTACCATTAAACAGAGAGCAAAATTCCTTCATGATACCATTGCTGCACAAAGAAAATTTCTTGCTCAACAAAGGTCTGAAGCCATCAGAAATAAACCACCTATGAAGAAATACATGCTTTATATGAAAGAGTAAAGAAGTTTGATCAAAATTTTATGCCTATTGGTTCTGCTAAGGATGATAAAAAGATTAACGAGTTGAATGAAGACCCTAAAAAGAGGAAATTAAAGAAGAGAGTTGTTAAAGAAACTCTAAAGGAAGAAGACACAGCAAAGGTACCTGCTAAACAAGAAGTGACAGAGCAGAGTACAAAGAAAAGAAAGAGTGGTCATGTGAAGATGATTGCTATAAAAAGGCCAAGACTACAACCAGATGCTGATAGTGATGATAAACACAGAAAATGTCTAAGGATTGTTACATTTAAGGGTACCATAGATAGTGAAATTATGGAGACAAAATCCTTTGTTTCTAGGTTGCACAAGGTTTCAACACCAGATGGGGAATACCTTGTTATCTACAAAGTTAATGGGCACTTCAGAGCATTTAACTATCTAATGGAGGTACTACATATTTTTGATAGGCAATATTTGTTTCATTTATATGATTTGGTAATGAAGCAGTACTCAAAAATCACATCAGAAGGTATTGAGTTGATTCTTTGGGGAGACTTAAAGATTATGATGGAATCCTCAACAGAAGAAAATGATCAAGGTGATTTCTAGAACAATCAACAAGAATGGGAGATTGTCAGTTAGAGACTGTATGAAACTTGTGGAGTTTACATATTAGAGCTTGAAGATAGGACAGTCATCCATATGTTGGTTGAAAGAAGGTATCCTCTCTCTAAGGATTTGCTGCAAAGAATGCTTAATTTTGGATTAGAAAGTTGGAGATAGAAAGTATCCTGCAGGCATTAGATTTGATAAGTTTTATAAAGCAAACAAGCTAGTGAATGAGTAAAAATGAAAAATGTAATTGAGAAGGGTTTTTGAGTGTTGGCACCACGCACACACAACAAATGGTCCATCAGTTCACCATGCTTAACAAGGCATAAGAACTGAGGCTAGTCCTAAGCAAACGACTAAGGTAAAGACTTCTCAAATCCGTTCATGGGTTGACAATTTACCAAAAATTTTTTTTTTTTTTAAGGGTCTCAACTCACCTAGCTTCATGGTTAAGAGTTGGCTAGTCCATGATCAAACAGTTCGTTGGGTAAAGACCTGCTTACTCAAATCTAATTGAATAGCTGATAGTTTTGCTAAAAACTATCTGGTATTATCAATGCACCATGTTATGGCAATGAAGCATTGGCTATTCAAAAACAAACGGTATATGGTAAAGGACGACATTCAATTCGTTGAGTTGATAGTATTTACCAAAAACTGTATGTAATCAAACTCACCATATTTTGAAATAAAGAGTTGACTATCCCAGAGCAAACGGCTACTGGTAAAGGAATATCAAATCCGTTTATGGCTGGTAGTTTGCTAAAAACTACAAAGCCAACTTAGTTGGATTGTTGCTGAAAAGATGTTGCTGTGTTGCTGAAAAGATGTTGTTGTTGAAGACGTGTTGCAGAAGGATAGCAAAAGATGTCAAAGATTATTAAAGATCAAGATTAAGATTTGAAAAAGTGTTTGGATACATCCTCAAAGAACTTAAGAAGAATAAACTGAAGAAACATGAAGTTAAACAAGTTCAACAATCATGTTTAGGGGAGGATTGTTGGGAATTTTACATTCCTGACTTAGTAATGTTAGTTATATACTTAGTACCGCATGTAATAGTTAGTACTGACAGTATAAAATGTTAAGTACTGCTCAGATAGTTAGTACCGTTAGTATAAAATAGTTAGTACCGTTTAATAGATATCATGAAGATATTAATAGGAAAAAGAAGGATATGCATTATCTTTTACGCGTTTTGTAAGCCAGGATTAGGGTTTTCCTTAGTGGTATAAAAATGACCCACAACGCATAGTTTAGAGATATCCGTTCATTGTCAAACTCGTAGTTAAGCAATCAAAATAAAAGTTTTTGTTATCAATATTCATTGTTCTTCTTTGCATTATAAGTTAGATTCCGCATAACTTATAGTGTTCTTAATCATTGTTTCTCCTGTAGTTTGTGTGAATCTATTCATATTAGCTACAACCCTTAACAAGGTAGTAAGATCTAATATCTACAAAGGGACAACAAGATGCACTGAAATATCCATCTATTATATATATACCACCTTTTTATAGGGAAATTTTTGGCTTTATCATCATAGGCAACGTAACTTTGCATCGCTAAAGAAACGAGCTTAACGCCAACCTACACCAATGCCATCTATATCTATGTTTATATCATGTAAACATCATAATATGTCAAGTCTATATCTTAATATCATTTTTACCAAGTACATTATCCATTTAACGTACCATTTACAACGTTATATCAAAACAGACTTTATCCGTTAACGTTTATATCAAAACCCTAATTATATGTAATGTATACATATAAAAGGAATGTACAAACCTTCAAGCATGTGTACAAGTGTACAATGCACAACATTTGAAATATAATTTCCCTCCAAGTCAATGTACAACTCATTTAAGCTTAATGTATAAGTCAATAATGCAAGAAAACCAAACTAGGTCATTTTACCTCCTAAATCACTTTAGTTTCTTACCACCACTTTAACACAAGGTACAAACACTTAATGCATGACTCCTAAACCCTAAACCTAAAACCCTAACCCTAATGAAACCCTAAAACCCTAATTTCATTTTAAACCTAAAACTAAACCCTAAACCTTAAAACTAAACCCTAAACCTTAATCCTAAAACCTAATCTTAATCCTAAACCTTAAACTATCCTAAACTCTACCAAACTCAAATTAAAAAACCTAAACCCCTAACCTAACCAAAACCAACCCTACAACCCTTATATTCATTTTAACCCATTTATAAACTTAAACTAAAAACCAAGCAACCTCTATGAAACACCACCTTAACTACCTTGCTCCAAGCAAGCACGACCATTCCACCACCCTTGTTCACCAAGTTTGCAAAATCACCTCCTTGTCACCCCTTTCTTGTGGCGGCTACACCAACACTACACAACCCTTCCACCTTGCATTGATAGCTTTCTAGACCTTAAGACTCATCCTATGGCTGCCTTAGTCACCACTCTACATCCCTTGGTCCTTACTCCAAGCCAAAGACTTGGCCTTCAAGGTGTTTCGCACCTATAAATAGCCACACCTTTCACCATTTTAAATCACACCTCAAATCTCAAAACAAGCACTCAAATGGAGTTCTAACAAGATCAAAGAAGGCCAAGGAAGATCAAGGAAGGAAGAACTCAGCCACATTGAAGCCAAGAATCAAGAAAAGAAGCCCTTGAAGTCGTTTCTAGGCGTACGAACCCAAAAACCCTCATTCGACCCATTTTAGCTCAAGTAAGCTTAAAATCTTGTTCAATAAGCTCATAATCTGTTTTAGAATGTTCATAATACTTTTAAGATCATATATAAACTCTTGTTTGAAGCGTTGAATCCTCAAACCCATGTGTTTTTTACTAAAACCCTAAAAATAACCCGTTTTGATTTTCTAGCTAACGAATCTTTTTTCTAAACTTTTGTTATGTTAGAACATCTTATTTTAGCTTATTCTAATAAGCTATAACCTGCAAATATCATTTGGAACCTTAAAATAAGCTTGCATGGCTTTTTGGACTTGATTTGCAAATGTTTTCATGCATAGGGGTATATATCGTAACTTTTTTAAATTTATAACTAGGGGGCTAAAATAGTTATTATTCCAAAGTTATAACTATAAGGACCTATCTTGCCAAGTTTCAAAGTTAAAGGTCTAAATTATATATACTGTATATATAAAGGACTAAACTTGTAAAAGTTTATAAATCGAGGGTATATATTGCCATTTTTGCAAACTTAAAAATATAAAATATAATATTTTTATATAAATTATAAAAATATATATTAATATTATAAAACTCGATTTTATTAAAACCCGACACATTAATCGTTATTAATCATCGATCGACGCATTATAAAACAATTACGTTATATATTTAACGTAATTTATCATCGACTAACTTTTGAAGAAACTTAAAAATTATATCGTATCATGATCTAATAGGAGCTTCATGTTAGGAGTTTTCATTGGTAATGAAAAAAAAAGTTTTGTTTTTATTTATTATGAGTTTTCTGGATTACGATTTTAAAGTGTCCTGTCTCTCCTCAAACTTTTACTTACAATGACCGTATGAATTATGATAGCCCGAACAGTGATACAATATTTCCATAAATTAATAAATCAAAATAATACGTTAAACTTTATAAAGTTTTGAAACATAAACCATCACACTAATACTTGACATATTACCCCAGGTTGCGTGACGAAGCCGTTACTTTCACTTGATATACTTTTGCCATCAATCAGATTTTCCCTGTTAAGGTGAGTTCATAGCCTTGCATTTTAAATCTTCTAATGTTTTCATAAACCCGCAAGGGGGATACATGTTATAAACCATGAATGTAAGTGTTTTTCCAATTGTATGCTATCCTGATATATTATTGCTTAAGTCTTTACTTTTGCCATTAAGACCCCACTATCATGAACCGTTAATTACTTTTCGAAGTAAAGCCGAATGCTGTGAAAAGATATAATTTAGGACTGAACTCCCCCGTTTGTAGTACCTCTACTTTCAGGTAACCAAAAGCCCTTCATTTGAAATCACCTATGCGGGTTGTTTTAGCAAAGTCACCCGTTGGGGCTACAACTTTGAATTAATATTATCTCAAGGATATTGGGTGTCATAGCTAAGGGCAAGTAATACTGTTTTCTTTAATAATTGTACTCATTGTAATTATTACACTTATTTTGGTGATCTAAACAACGTAACCCACTATTGAATTGTATTCAAACTGTTTAACATAAACCTATGAATTTCACTCAGCCATTGTAGTTGACATTTTTAGCATGTATATCTCAGGTATTTGAGCAACTTATGGCACGGAGTGGCACGAACTTGAAGATGGCTAAACTGTTATCATTCAAACTTTAATTTTCATGTAGATATTTGGACCAAAATCTATTTGTAAAAAACCTCTGAGAAAATAATGAATGATAACTTATCTTTTTTTTTTTTTATCTTTTTTAAAAAAAATTAAAAATGGTCTCTTCTGAGTCATTTTTCTATGATTATGACTGTTGTACTATGAAATAATACCCCAGATTAGCTTCCGCTGCTATATGTCAAAAATAGGGGTGTTATATATTGGTACAAGAGCCAAGGTTATAGAGAACAAGGTTGAAACCTTAACATAAACTACTTTTCTTTTTCCATCCAATGAAGCTTTGTGCCTCTACATCTCACGAATAGTATGTAAAGTACATAACATTATACTATTATAAAATAACCTTATGTCTTTTAACACTGTGTGTTTAACATAGTGAAGTCTTCCTTCCCAGGCCCACCCTACTTCCAATATTGAGGATGCTTTTTCCTCTAACTTTCCTGACTATATCCTGGCTTCCCTAGACTATGTCCCAGCTTCACCAGGAAAAACTTATTCTAGATCTTCCAAATAAAATCATTTTGGTTTAAGTTCTAAAGTAGCCAATCACCAACTCGTTCACTTTTTCATGAGACCCCTATAATGGAAGGTCATGCATGCATACTATGCTAAAGAATACCTATTCCACCGCCAACTATTGTGCCTCCATCTTTAATGCTATCTCCAATGTTTAATCCTCAAGAATTCTTTCTTTCTGAGGAATTATTGCCACTTAAGAAACGAGGTCGTGACCGATCATCCTCCTCTACTTCTGCCCTACCTCAAGAATTTGAGATAGGAGAAAGCTCTCGTAAGACAAGTCTGGAACGTCACAAAGAGCAAATTGAGGAAATTTTGAATAACCTAGATGAACTCTCTCTCCACCGCATTGAGCACATAGTAGAAAAAATAGAAGGTCTTGGAAAAGGTCGGGTAATCATACAACAAGATTTTGACAATCTGGAAGCTGAACTCCAAGAGTCTCATACTCAAAATTCCTAAACTTCAAAGAAAGCAAATGGGAAATAACAACCAAGATTGCTCTGGCTCCTTCAGGATTGCAATCTAGAACAAATCATCGAAATATCCAGGCTCTCACCAAGTAGAATAAGGAAAGTCTTCTGAAACAATCTATGACACAAGAAAGCAACCAGGAAGGACCATACAGACACTAATTAGATACACTAGTTAAGCTTTTGAATAGAACCTAGCCGCAGGGAATGGTTGTATAAATAACACACTTGTCAAATTTGACTATGTAAAGATAAAGGCAAGTGGTTCATTAATAATAATAATGGTGATCCCGTTCATATCATCATGTGTCCTAAAATTTCATCTCCGTCTTCATATTATGAATCTTACACTGACCCCAGAAAAAAACTAATAAGGTTAGATCTTGTTAGAATTCAAAATAAAAAATTATCTAAAAATTAATATCACTATTGTTAAAAAGGCTTAGTATGTCAAAATAATCAGTGTTCCTTTAAGACTATGATATCATTCTATTACGTGTTGTCTTATGTTATAGAATGCCTCCAAAAGGACAAGCAAAATCTGAAGCACCAGCCCATGACTCAAGTTGCCATCAGAACCTAGCTGATTGACAGTGATACCGCAGCTCTTGAAGCACAAAGCAGCCACTAAAATGGCAAATACTTAGTAAATACCACCATACCAAATAAGCTCCTGTAGCAAGAAATTGTAGCTACAATGATTCATAAGCTGCCAACACTATCACCTTCAAAGGTACTAAAGGACTTTTGGACTTATCCGCTAGTTTTGCAGCTAACTGAATTAGTGTTTTTCCCCGTAAGCAACGTTTCCAAGTCTGCAAGGTAAAGTTTTCTACAGGTACTGTTATCTGAAGAAGCTCTATCCTGACGGAATTATTTTGCCGACCTATTGGGGAAAAAAATTTTTAAAAAAAGAAGCTTACAAGATTACCTGGGTTGAATTCAAGAAGCTTTTAATAAAGAAGTATTGTCCCCGAACTGAGGTCCAGAAGATGGAAAACGAATTTTACCATCTGACTGTGAAGGGGAATGAACTTCAAGGCATAATTGAGAAGAATTTTGAAATTGGCAACGTTAGTCCCCAACTATGGCATATCTGAGAAAATGGATTGGAAGTTTTTATTTCTGGGATTTAGGCCTCGAAGTATTAAAGGGAATGTTCTGCCTCTAAACCTGAAACTCTAGAGGAAGCCATTAACATAGCCTAGAAGCTAATGGATCAAGTAACAAAGCACACCCCGGTGCAAGTATCAAGTGATCACAAATGAAAGTTTGACAACAGAAGAACTTTCAAGCAACAACAACAACCGTACCCTCAAAACCAACAACTGCTACAACAATCCCAAACCACACATAGATAAAGACAGGAAACCTTCAGGTCCTTATGCTGTCACATCCAACTAAAACAATTGGGTATATGGGAAAACCGACCATTGTTGTAAGGAAATTACACTATGCATCACACAGACATAGCACAGTAAGTGAAATAACGCCAACAAGGTGGGCCATCTGACCAAGAACTACAGAAACAAAGGGCCAGCCACTAGAAGTAATCTGCTACCAGTGACAGTTACTTGTCATGCCTGTGGAGAGAAAGGACATTATGCAAATCAGTGCCGAAAGACCACCAACAACAATGCCCAAGGAAGAGCCTATATATTGAGGGATATGAATGCTCACCAAGACCCGAACGTAGTCACGGGTATGTTCCTTCTAAACCGACATCTAGCTAGAGTATTATTTGATTCTGGAGCCGATAAAAGCTTCGTATCCATATCTCTTGCCTCTAAGCTAAATATTCCGCCCATTACAATAGATACCTTTTACAATATCAAAATGGCTGACGAAAATCTAGTAAGCACAAACACCGTTATTCAGGGTGCAATTCTGACTTTGTTAAACCAACCTTTTAAAATTAATCTTATGCTGATCAAACTCGGTAGTTTCGACGCCGTCATTGGTATGGATTGGTTATCCAAGTATCATGCTAGAATTATCTGTGACGAGAAAGTCATCCACATAACGGATCCTACACCAATCGGAAATTTTTGATCATCCGAGGTGACCAAAGTAAAACCCGACTAAGTCTCATATCCTGTATTAGAAAACAGAAGATAAAAAAATCCGAGTTTCCAATTTTTGATCATCCAAGTAATGGAAAAGAAGTCAGACGAGAAAATACTAGAAGATATCCCATTAGTCAAAGAATTCCTAGAAGTTTTTCCTGAAGATCTACCTGGCCTTCCTCCCGTTCACCAAGTAGAATTCCAAATCGATTTAATTCTCAGGAACAACACCTGTAGCCCGAGCACCCTGTAGATTAGCTCCTTTAAAAATACAAGAACTATCTAACCAACTTCAAGAGTTTTATCAATTGAGGTTTATCCGACCAAGTAGCTTTCCGCCTTGGGGAGCTCCTGTCTTATTTGTCAAAAAGAAAGACGGATCTTTCAGAATGTGTATCGATTACCGGGAGTTGAATAAACTTACCATAAAGAATCGTTACCCATTACCCAGGATTGATGACTTATTTGACCAACTCTCAAGGTTCGAATGTCCTACTCGAAATAGATTGACTTAAGATCAGCTATCATTAACAGAGAGTCTCAGGATGAAGATAGTCCCCAGACTCGCTTTCAGAAAAGATAACCGAGACACTATGAATGCATGTGAGGCCATTTGTTAACTAACGCGCACTACTGTTTCATGGATCCTCATAACCGTGTGTGTAAACCCATACTTGGACAAATTTCGTAATAGTGTTTCATCAATATATTCTCACTAACTCACGTAACAAGGAAGAGCAACGCAAATCATCTGAGAATATTCCTATAATTACTAAGAAAGAGAAGTTGTATGCGCAAGTTCACCAAGTATGATTTCTAGATTTCATATCGTAGCAATTTCTTTGACACTTAATTGGGAAGTCAAGGACTAAATGTTGACCCCTTAGCCAAAATTGAAGCAGTAAGAATTGGACACTCTCTACTAAAACACCCAATCAAAATACATTCATTCCTAGGATTCGCCAGTTATTATCGGAGATTTATCAAATATTTCTCAAAGATTGCAAAGTCTTTGACTGAATTAACCTATAAAAAAAACAAGTATATATGGGGCAAAGACCAAGAGTCGGCTTTCCAACTGCTAAAACAGAAGGAAATGACGATTTTGTTGTTTACTGTGATGCATCCCATCAAGGTCTAAGGAGCGATGTCATGAAAAAGAGAGAGGTTATTCATATGCCAATCCCGACAACTAAGCTAATGAAGAAAACGTATACCACTCATGATCTCGAATTAAGAGGCAGTATGATCGCAAATCTTAAGACTTTGTGACATGTATCTGTTATGAGCACCAAATGTACTATGTTCACTGATCATAAAAGTCTTCAGCATATCCTTGATCAAAAAGAGTTGAACATGAGACAACGCCGTTGGCTAGAATTGCTTGCAGATTACGATTGTGAAATTCGCTACCATCCTGGAAAGGCAAATGTCGTAGCAGATGCCTTAAGCCGGAAGGAACGAATCAAACCACTCTGAGTTAGATCATTAGTTATGACCATTCATCCAAAATTACCATCACAAATTCTCAAAGCTCAAACTGAAGCTCTCAAAGAAGAAAACATCAAGGCTAAAAACTTACATGGAATGGACAAACCATTTGAAATACGTCCTGATGGAACCCGATGTATCAAGAATCGAAGTTGGTTACCACTCTTTGGTAATCTGAGAGACTTGATCATGCATGAGTCCCATAAATCGAAGTATTCCATTCACCCAGGTTCTGACAAGATGTATCAGGATCTAAAGAAACTCTATTGGTGGCCTAACATGAAGGCAATCATTGCTGAATATGTTGGCAAATGTTTGACATGTTCTAGAGTTAAAGCAGAATGTCAGAAGCCATCCGGCTTACTGGTACAACCGGAGATTCCTATGTGGAAGTGGGAGAGAATAACAATGGATTTCATCACAAAACTACCCAAAACCTCAAACGGACATGACACAATCTGGGTCATTGTCGACACTTACCAAAAAAATTTATGCCCCCGCACATTTCATCCTACCCTAGGAAACAGATAGTATGGAACCCCATTACAAGGATAAACATACAAGAAATAGTCCTCCCGCATGGAGTGTCAATATCTATCATCTCGGATTGTGACAGTCATTTCACATCCAGATTCTGGCAATCATTACAGAGTGCTTTGGGTACTCAATTAGACATGAGTACAGCTTATCATCCTGAAATCGATGGACAAAGTGAAAGAACTCCAAACATCTTGATGACTGCTTCGAGCCTTGTGTTTATAGATTTTGGAAAAGGATGAAAAACACTTACCATAAGTAGAAATTTTTTTTCTAACAATAACATTACCATGCCATTATTAAGAGCAGCACCATTTGAGGCACTTTATGGTCGAAAGTGCATATCACCTGTTTGCTGGACCGAAGTTGGAGATGTTTAACTTACAGGACAAAAATAATCCATGAAACCACGGAAAAGATAGTTCAAATTCGACAACGCTTGCAAGCTACAAGAGACCAGCAGAGAAGTTATGCCCAAAGTAAGACAAAAGCCATTAAATTTCAAGATGGAGATCGATTATGTAAAAAAGTGTCACCCCATAAAGGTTCATCCTAATTCGGAAAACGAGATACCTTAATCCCTGTACATTGGACCTTTCAAAAGCCCTTTGAACGGATTTGGCCCAGTGGCATATAAACGTTGAGCTTCCTAAAAGCTCAGTATGTCTACAGTACTTTTTCACGTTTCTAATCTAAAGAAATGCTTACTGACAATCCCTTTCATTCCAATGAAAGGAGCTTCGGCTTAGATGACAAACTCAACTTATTTGTTAGAAGAACCAGTGAAGATCAAGGATCGAGATGTCCCACAACTGAAACAAAGTCGTATTCCTATAGTCAAAGTACGATGGAACTCTAAAAGAAGGACCAGAATTTACATGGAAACACGCGAAGATCCAAATCCGTGCCAATTGGATCCACGAACTGTTTTCCAAACTATCACTCCGGCATCCAACTAAATCTCGGGACGAGATTTCTTTTAAGGAGGTAGAGACTATAACAACCCGTAATTATCATCAATGTAATTATCCATCTATTAAATTAGATGCCTGAATATCTATCTATTATACTATATAACCACCTTTTTAACAGGGAAATTTTGCTTTATCTCATGATGCAAACGAAACTTGCATCTCAAAGTAAAAAGATCTCACAGCACCTCCACCAATGCCAACTATATCTATGTTTATATCATGTAAACATCCCTAACAGTGCAAGTCTAATATCTTAAATATCATTTTTTACCAATACATATCAATTTAAGCGTACCATTTACAACGTTTATCAAAACAGACTTTATCCTTTAACATTTATATCAAAACCCTAATTATATGTAATGTATACATATAAAATGAATGTGCAAACCTTCAAGCATGTGTACAAGTGTATAATGCACAATATTTGAAATATAATTCCCCTCCAAGTCAATGTATAACTCATTTAAGCTCAATGTACAAGTCAATAATGCAAGAAAATGAAACTAGGTCATTTTACCTCCTAAATCACTTTAGTTCTTAACACCAGACTCTACACAAGGTACAAACACTTAATTCATGAATTCTAAACCCTAAACCTAAACCCTAATTCGTCCTAAAACCCTAAATCCTAAATGAAACCCAAAAACCCTAATTTCACTTTAAACCTAAAACTAAACCTTAAACCATAAAACTAAGCCCTAAACCTTAATCCTAAACCATAAACCTAAACTTTAAACTATCCTAAACCCTAACCCTAGACCTCGAATTAAAACCCTAAACCCGAACCCGAAACCAAAACAACCCGACGACCCTTTTTTTTCAGTTATAACCCATTTAAACTTAAACTAAATACTAAGCCCTCTATGACACACCACTTTGTAAGCTACTTGCTTCCCAAGTACCTTCATCACCACCCTTGCTCCCTAAGTTTGCAAAATCACCTCCTTGCTACACCAACACCACACAACCCTTCCACCTTGCATTTCTAGCTTTCTAAACCTCAAGACTCATCCTATGGCTGCCTTAGTCACCACTTTACATCCCTTGGTCCTTACTTCAAGTCAAAGACTTGGCCTCCAAGGTGTTTCGCACCTATAAATAGCCACACCATTCACCATTTCAAATCACACCTCAAATCTTGAAACACACACTCAAAAGGAGTTCTAACAAGATCAAGGAAGGCCAAGTAAGATCAAGGAAGGAAGAACTCAGCCACCTTGAAGCCAAGAATCAAGAAAAGAAGCCCTTGAAGTCATTTCTAGGCGTACGAACCCAAAAACCCTCATTTGACCCATTTAGCACCAAAAAATCTTAAAATCTGTCAAATAAGCTTGATAGTTCTGTTTAGAATGTTCAATCTCTTTAGATCAATATAAAACTCTTGTTTAAAGCCTTGAATCCTCAAACCCATGTGTTTTTTACTAAAACCCTAAAAATGACCCATTTTGATTTTCTAGCCAACGAATCCTTTTTTCTAAACTTTTGTTACGTTAGAACATCTTATTTTAGCTTATTATTAATAAGCTTAAACCTGCCAAAATCATTTGGATCCTAAAATAATCTTGGCCTGGGTTTTGTTGACTTGATTTAAAATGGTTTCGCATAGAGGGTATAATCGTAAACTTTCTAAATTTATAAACTAAGGGGCTGAAAATGGCATTATTCCAAAGTTAAACTATATAAAAGGACTATCTTTCCAGTTTTCAAAGTTAGAAGTTTAAATAATAAATAACTTATATCTAATGACTAAACTTGTAAAAAGTTTATAAAATCAAGGTATCTAGTGCATTTTTGAAACTTAAAAATAATAAATTATAAAATCTATTTAATAAATTATAAAATACATATTAATATTTTTACAAAACTTGATTTTAATAAAACCTGACACAATTAATCGTTATAATCTCTATCGACGCATTATAAAACTGTTACGTTATATATTTAACGTAATTAATCATCGACTAACTTTGAAGAACTTAAAATTTTACAATGATCACGTTACTAGGGAGCTTCATGTAGGAGTGTTTATTGGGTAACGTTTCGTCGAGTTTGTTGGATTACGATTTAAAGGTCCTGGCTCCTCAAACGATTTACTACATAACTCTGATATGTGTGAAAACACAAATCTGTTTTATATCAAAATTAACCCATAAAAGACAAAATTGTGCTTTAAATGCTTGAATATTGCTTGTTTTGTCTTTGTGATTGTGTACGTACGGATATTGCAAAAATCTCAAGAAAACGGTCAAAACCGGACAATCACGAACACAGGAACGGAATTGAGTGTGCAAAAGCCGGAGAATGCTATCAAGGTCAACACAAAAGTCAACCTAAGGTCCAACCAAGTGGTCAACTCAATTAAAAAGACAAAACCCAAAAATTCCCAAATCAGTCCCTCAAAGTTAACCAAATTACAAAAATAATCCCTAAACCCTAACGGTGTTAACTCTTATAATTAAAAGACTTAACACCCGTTAATTTCCTTATAACAAATCCAAAGCCCGAGCCCAAACACACACCCGGCCCAAAATCCTTTTATAAGTCTAAGTCAAACCCTGGGTCAACGAAATCAAACATACCCTTTTATAATAAGTAAAAAAACGCGGGAATTTTTGTTGTTCTCATATTCACCCATCGTCTCCGTTTAACCTCGAGTCAAAACAAAGGGGTAATTCAAATTGTCTACGTGGCATAGCAATTCAAGTAATAAGGTACATGTTGGCAGAGTTTGACATCACAAGAAGCTCCTATTGGTCAATTCCCAAAAGAGAATGAACAGCAGCGTGGATTGAAGAAAGCACACAAGGAATGGGGTTTTTACACTAAAACACTCACAAAAGAAGCATAAAGGCCTCTGACACATGGATGCCACGTTGGCAATCCGTATGCCCCTAAATCTAATCCAACGGTTCAAGATAAGCATCAAATGATTGAGGGAATGAATGGACAGGATCCAAGAAAGGCTAAAAGACCTAGAACGGCATCCCCCCCTTTTTTTGTTTGGCATGCAATAATAGCCCTCACTCATCATACAGACATGAAGATAACTTTTTTTATCTAAGTTTTTTAAGCTTATCTAGAATCTTTAGACTTATGTAATTTTAGCTTTTAAACTTTACTTTTCAATTCAGCTAATTGTAATCTCTTTTTTCAATACCATTGTAAATACCATTTTCTAGTTAATGAAATCAAAGTTCACTTTTACTAAATCTGTCATAAGTTCTCAATAAGCTCAAATGTTTAGTTATTGTTTAATAAGCTTCTAATAAGCTCTTATTAGCTCTTTGAGTCTCTAAGCTCAAATTGAGCTCATAATAAGCCCTTAATATACCTTAACCTTTAAAACCAGTTTATATCACCTTTGCTTATGGATTGTGGAATATTGGATGATAAGCTAACCATGGAAGAGCTTATGGGACCCATTACCTAGCTTATCCTAGGATAAAGCTGGAGCTGTTGATAGCTCATTAGAGCCATTGATTGGCCTTGTTTAGCTAAGGTTATTAAAAGTTCTTTTTTAATTTCAAAGTAATTAGCTCTAAACTTGCATTATTGCTATTTTTAGCTTATTAATTGCTTATTGTGCTTTTATTCATCTTATTATTGCTTATTTCATGTTTAACTATCTGTTCTAGTTTTTATAGTTTAGATCTTAGTTTTTCATATTTTGTCTTAAAAATCATTACAAAACCAAAAAATTTAGCATAAGTAGTAGATTAGTATTTCTGGCTTAATTGCTTGTTAGTATAAGCTCATTAGGTCTTTTATAAGTTTTTATTATCTGATCTTTGAAAATTGTTCCCTAAATTTTAAATTTTCAAGTTTAAATAGATTTCAATGATTTTAAAGGAGTGTTTGGCACAACAGTTTTAACCACAAGTTAATACTGTTGTTGGCCATTTGGTCTTTTGTGTTTGCTTTAAAACTCTCATTTAGGTTTGTTTAAGCTAGTATCATAAGTCATAATAGGGTTAATTCAGTTTTCTTAGTTAAGTTTTCATAAGGTCATAATCTGTCTAGTTTTAATTGCATAATTAGCTTAATTTTTTTTCAAAATTCCAGTGTTTTGTGCTTGGGCTTAATTTGCATCTAGGAATGAGTTTTAAGAGTGTTAGAAATATAATCATAGGCCTGCATTTTGTTTAGTTTAAGTTTGGTCACAATTGTGTCAACTGCATCAGCAGTTACAATAGACAAACTCCCATTTTCTAGCTTAATTTTTAAGGAGTTAAAATAGTTTTTAGCTTTAGCTTTTTATAATACAAATAGTTTTTAGGTCATTAATCATCATTTCCAATTTGCTTTTTCAAACTAAGCTGTCTAACAATCTGTTTTTAAGCTGTAAAAGTGCCGCTTTTCATTTTCATTTTCAAAGTAAAACTAAGCATGATTTAAGCCTTAGGACTGTTTTCAAAGAGCTTTTTCATTAAGCTATTTTGTTTCAAAATCATTTTTAAAAGTAGATTAGAGTAGCTATTTAGTAGTAGTTTAAGCTTTAATAAGCTATTTCCCTACAAGGATCTAAGAGCTTACCTAAAAATAAGCTCAAAAGTCCTTGCAGGGGACTGTTTGGCTCTAAATCCATTTAAGTGCTTATTAGGATTTTATAGCTTTTTGCTATTAATTTTTAGCTTAATTTGTTCTTGAAATAGCTTATTAGGTTAGAAGTAGTCAGTTTATAGCTTATTGAGTCCTAGTAGCTTATTTTAGCTTTTTCAGTTAAAAACCAAAATTACCAAGAGTAGCCTGTAGCTTTTTCTTAGTGCTTTTTAGTTGCTTAATTAGATTTCAAAATGTGTTTAGCTTATTATTTTAAGTAGGTCTTTAGTTGAACTTTAAGATAGTGTTAAGCTTTTAGTTGTAAGAATCCATTTTAGTGCTTAAAATTGAGCTCAAAACAGTCCCTAAGGACTGTTTGGTTATTGATTTTAAATCTAGAGCTTATTTAGTTTTCTAGCTTATTACTTGCTTATTTTTAGTTCTGATTAGCTCATTAGCTTAGGTTTAGCTTATTATAGCTTATTTAGTCTTAACTTTAGCTTATTTAGTATTATAGCTTATTTAGTTTAAGAAAAATTCTATAAAAAATGAGTTAAGTAGTAACTGTTTACTTTTCAGCTGTTTTTTAGCTTATTTAGGGCTTTTCATAAAAAGGTTCTTTTATTAAAAATACTTATTTTTAAGTGCTTAATAACTTTGCTTTTATAAGTTTTTCAAAATAAAAAAAGGGAAAGTGGAAATCGGGGGTGAGCAAGACTCGAACCCCCGACCTCAACACTTTCAACCCTTTTATAACACACACACCACACTCACTACCACTGCGCCCTTGGGTCTTTTTCATTATACCTTTGCAACATTAATTCTTTATACACGTTTTTCCCTTATTAAGCCTTTATAGCTGTGATTTTAGCTATATCGTGGCTTATTCAATAAGTTTGTGAATTCTCAAGCTATTTTTTCCTAGGTTTCTAATAGTATGAAGCTATTATTCTGTATTTATGTCTAGAATTTTTATAGATAGTTTAGTATTTTTAAACATTATTTTTATTAAAAACTTTAAAAAATCATAAAATAGAAAAAAATAATCAAAAAAAATATAAATCTTTTTTAGAAAATTTTCTTTTATCATAAAGTTTATAGGAAATTTAGTTTTGCTTTCATAGGGTCTAATTTGCAAAATTTCGAATTTTAAAGAACGGGATTTGTTCCCGTTCTCGTTTTTCGTGTTTCAAAGCTCATTTCAACTCCGTTTTTGTTCTAGTTTTCTTTAAAACTTACTTTTTTAGTCCAAATAGAGACCATGAAAAAGAAAATTTAAGTTAGGTTTAATTTTAGAAATTTAGGGTTTTTTTGACCCCCGTTTAGGGGTCCCGTTCTGCATTTTTAGTTAAAGTTTTGGTTTCCGTATTTTGTCTTCGGCTTAATTTATATAATTTCTTTATTTTAGATTTTTAAAAAAGTAATAATCAAATCAATCTTTGTCTACAATTCAAATCATGTCCGATACATCAACCGTGGGTCAATTTCACCAATCGTTGGGGGATTACACCCGGAATCATACTTCCCGGTTTATCTAACGTAGTTATAATTATATATATTTTGTGAAGATTTTCTTTACCTTGTCCTCAGGGTAATTTGGTATTTATCCATCCATAATTATATATTTTATTATACGTATAATAGATTCTTAGCGAATCAATTTTTGGGCCGCTGCTTGGATTGTGATTCAAGATTCGTTCGTTTGAAGTTGTGAACGAGATTTGAAGACCCTTTCATTTTTGAAAGTTTTGTTTTTGTTTAAAAATATAAAAATATAAAAAATTATAAAATATAAAAAGTAAAAAATAATAATTTTCTTTTCTTTTAATATAATTATCATAAAAAAATCAAAAATATACAAAAATTGTCCATAAAAAAAATAATAAATAAACAAATTTGGTAAAAAAAACCAACAAAAAATACATTCAATTGAGGTATTATCCATTAGTAAGTTCCAAACTCGAATCAAAGATTTAAAAACTTGCCCTTTGTGTCATTTACGAAATACGCCACCTAAATAGTAAATTTTTTTAAGAGCTACCCGTGATGTAAATTGATATTGGTTTAAGTTGTCTATATCAGTTATCCGTTAAAATAGATGTTGAAAAAAAAATAGTTTAAATTTTCTTTTTCTATCTTTGTGCATGCGCACTCGTTCTCAAACCCGCAACCGTAATCATCAACAACAAGCCCAACCGGCTGTTGTAGAACCATTTAATTTAGAAGAACCTTTTGTTAATCCACCCCTAGTTTCGATGGCCGATAACCAGACTATGGCACAATTGCTCCAAGCACCCACCGAGGGGTACGAGGATGCAATCGTAATTCCCGAAATCAATGTTAATTATTTGAAGTATAGGCATGGTTTGATCAATCTTGTTCAAAACAAGCAGTTTTTTCGACATTAATAAAGAGGATCCACAAGCTCACGTCCATTATTTCAATAAGAAATACCTCAATGATGAGATCCCCGATATCCCGAGCACCGTCAAATTAAGCTTATGCGTTTTCCATTTTCTCTTGAAGTTCAGCTCGGGATTTTGCTAGAAAAAAGAACCTCATCGATCAATTTTGACTGGATTATCTTGTTTCAAAATTTATTAACATTTCTTTCTCCTTCAAAAAAAAAACGACAAATCTTCATACGAAATCACGAGATTTCAACAAAGATTTAACGAATCGTTTTACGAGGCTTGGGATCGATTTAATGACCTTCTTCGAGCATGCCTACATCACAGATTTTTAGAATTACATCAACTAGATACGTTTTACAATGCTTTGAATGTTAATGATCAAGATTCGTTGAATTCTCTCGGTGAAACATTTGGATAAGATCCTCGTGAATGCTTGAAAATTATCTAGAGTAAATCCAAGGTTTGTAATTCATGAAACAAAGCAGTCGTTGCCAAAGTGAGTTCGAATTCATCTACTTCTAGAATTTCACCAGATGTTGCTGCTCTTACAACCGAAGTTTCTGAACTTAAGAATATGATGAAGACTATGCTTATCAAGAAACAAAAAGCCCAAGCTCCCGCACCCGTAAAAGAAGTCGAGCAGAGTTGTGTAACTTGTGGAGGTGCTCATTCTTATAGAAATTTTCCAGCCACCAATGGCAATGCTTATCGAGACAAAACTCAAGAGTACGTTTCACAAGCTGCTGCAGCCAATTTCAATCAAGGAAATACCAATTCTAGACCTTCGATGGTTTCAAACCAAATCCGACCTCCTGGTTTTCCTCCGATTCAAACAAATCAAAACCGTTTCAATCAGAATCAAGGAAATAATTTCAACCAAAATCGAGGAACAAATCTCAATCAAAACCGTAGAAATAACTTTTATCAAGGACAAGTGTATCAACCTTCGACTAGTCAACCACCAGTTTACCAAGCTCAACCTTATCAAGCTATCGTTCCACAAATTGCAAGTGTTTTTAAAACCGAATTTTTTTGAGAATTAGGTCAGGCTAATGATGACAATATGAGAAATATGCAAAATCAAGGCAGGTTTGCAAAACCAGATGACAAATTTAACGGAAATGCTTTCTAAGTTCGTAAATTCCAATACCGCTTCGTCTTCGAATTCAGGTTCTCTTCCAAGTAACACGGTTACTAACCCGAAGGAAGACTTGAAGGGTATTACTACCAGAAGTGGTATTGCTTACAAAGGACCTACGATTCCTACTTCTTCTCCTAAAGTAGTAGAACGTAGAACCGAGGTGACAAAGGACACGGTTTTTCCTACTAATAACAGAATTACCAAAGACGTCCAACCTTCGGTTGTCCCAGTTGAAAACCAAAATCCAGTTTCTGAGCCAGATGTTGCTCCAGTTAGTGCACCGATGCCTAACCAGAAACCGTCAATTCCTTATCCTTCAAGGCGAAATGATGAGAAGCGCCGTGAAAACGCTGACGAACAAAAAGAGAAATTCTACGAAATCTTCAAAGATATGAGTTTCGAAATTAGTTTCGTGGATGCTTTGACTCTAATGCCCAAATTTGCTTCAACTCTTAAAGCCTTAATTGGAAATAAAGAAAAGCTTAGTGAGATGGCTAGAACCCCTTTGAACGAACATTGCTCGGCGGTCATACTTAACAAGTTACCCGAAAAACTTGGTGACCCCGGCAGATTCCTTATTCCATGTAAATTTCCCGGAATGGATGAGTGCTTAGCCTGGCGATCGTTTGCTCAAGCATAAATCATCATGCCATTTTCCGTGTGTAAAAAGCTTAACCTTCCAAACCTGACTCCAACGTGTATGACACTAAGAACAAGAGACCGTTACAATCTACGACAAAATGGTATTGCTAAAAAGATGTCAACGTTAACTTTGGTGATAATCCAAGTTTTCCAGCCGACTTCGTGGTCGTAGATTTTGAACCAGACCCTCGAGTACCTCTAATTCTCGGGAGGTGTTTTCTTAAGACCAGTCGTGCTTTGATAGACGTGTACGAAGGTGAATTGACCCTTCGAGTAGACAATGAGGCCATTACTTATAATCTTGATCAAACTTCGAGATACTCGGTTAATTATAGTGATATGACGGCGAATCGAATCGACGTTGTTGAATTAGCTTGTGAAGAGTATTCTCAGGAAGTTCTAGGATTTTCAGACGTGATGGCCAGTGGCAATCCCACTCCCGGATATGACCCGATAGTTTCAAATTCTTCTCCAACTCTCACTCCTTTCGGGGATAGTGATTTTCTACTTCTAGAAGAAGCTGATGCTTTTCTTGCTCTAGCCGACGATCCAACTTCACCGGAAGTTGATGAATCCTATTATGACCCAGAAGGGGACATTCTGATTCTTGAAGAACTCCTTAATAGTGATCCTTCACCATCTCCGAACCAAGGAAATTATTTGCCAGAAATCAGAAAGGAACTTAAACTATGTGAAGCCAAAACTGCCAAATCTTCAATTGATGAACCTCCTGAGGTCGAACTTAAGGACTTACCACCTCATCTCGAATATGCATTTTTGGAAGACAACAACAAGTTGCCGGTCATAATTGCCAAAAATTTGAGTGTCGATGAAAAGACCACTCTCATAAAGGTTCTAAAGCCCCGAAAGCAAGCGATTGCTTAGAAACTTTCTGACATCAAGGGTATTAACCCAGAATTTTGTTCTCATAAAATTCTAATAGAAGACGACTATGAACCAGCGGTCCAACATCAGAGAAGGGTTAATCCAAAGATCTATGATGTCATTAAGAAAGAGGTTGAAAAACTTCTTGATGCTGGATTGATCTACCCAATCTCGGATAGTCCTTGGGTGAGCCCAGTGCACTGTGTGCCAAAGAAAGGAGGGATGACTGTAGTGACCAATGATGAAAATGAGTTAGTACCAACTAGACTTGTAACGGGTATTAGAGAGTTTGTAATTGGATTATCTAAGTTGAAGCGAATCTACCCGAAAGACCACTTCCCTTTGTCCGTTTATTGGATCAAATGCTGAGAGAGACTCCAGGAATGAAATACTATGTGTTTCCTCCGATTGGTTTCTTGGGTTATTTTCAAATACAAATCGTTCCAAAGATCAGGAAAGACCCACAATCACCTGCCCATATGGAACGTTTGTTATCGCCACATGCCTTTTTGACCTTATGCAATCACCATGCACATTCCAGAGAGTATAGATAGGCTATTTTCTATGATATGATTGTAAAATGAACAATAGAAGTTAAAATTGAACTTTCGATGTTCTGATTAATTGTATTATTGCAACATAATTTATAAACAAAAGTTTGTTTTTCTTAGAAGACAAACATAGTCTCTTTTCCTGGTTAGAAGAGTGAGACTTACTCATATCTCTTCTCATTGGTTATAATTGATTTTTTTTCCTCAATTATATATAAACTCACGTTCAATCTTTCATTATCCTTTTCCGGTTTTAAAAAATTTGAAAGATAAAATATTTGTGTAACTAGAGAACATTTTGTTTGTAGCTACCAAATAATGGCATCTTGCACTTGTCACGATGTATGAGTTTAAACCACAATGAGTAAAGAAAATAGCTAGCAGGTCTTCTAGGTATATTTTATTGGACTCATATTATTTCTTAAAGTGCTAAATACCCTTGTGGCTATGCAGACGATAAAGGAGGAATTGCATGCTAAAATTCAAGTTAAATGAGAGCATGAATGGCTAGTCCCCCATCTACATAAGTAGAATGATATGTGTGAAAACACATATCCGTTTTATATCAAAATAAACCCTAAAAAGATCAAAACTGTGCATAAAAGGCTTGTATATTGCTTGTTTTGTCTTTCTTATTGTGTAGGTACGGATAAAGCAAAAATCACAAGAAAATGGTCAAAAACGGGCAAACACGAACACGGGAACGGAAGAGCACGCAAAAAGCCGGGAGGAAGCTATCAAAGTCAAACCCTAGTCAAACTTCAGTCAACTTGGTCAACCAAAGTCAAGGTCACAAAAAGATAAAAATCTCAAAATTACCAAAGCAGTCCCTGAAAAAATCCAAAGTTACAAGAATGGTCCTTAAAAGTTAAAACCATATCCGGTTTATAAAAGTCCAAATCCAAGCCCATTTCTTATAAACCCGGCCCAAACCCGAAGTCAAACAAAACACGCCCGAGTCAAAATAATCAAACGCACCCTTTTCAGTTAAAAAAGGCGGGTAAAGCCTTGTTACTATTCATCTCCTTCTTCCCCAATTACCCACAGGTCAAATCAAAGGGGAAACTCTAATTAAGGGACAAAAAGGACAATTCAAGTACATAGGACTGACATGGCAGAGTAAAACGTCACCAAGCTTTCTCATTGGCCAATACCCACAAAGGGAATCACACGTGGATTGTGAAGAAACACACAAAGATGCAAGATTTTACACTAAAGCCTGCCTAAAACAAGCACAAGGTGTCACATTACGGATTGCCACGCTGGAAATCCGTGTGAGCTATGATTTGATCCAACGGCCCTAAGTGATGATCCAATGATTGAGCAAGGACGGATGGACAAGATTGGAGGAACGTATAACTGCCTCAAGAGCCTAGAAGATTCTTTCAGTAGCTATAAAAGGACCCACATACTCACACACAGATATATCTTTTTCTTGTAATTTTTCTTAGTAAAATAGCTTATGCAGATTTTTCTTAAATGTAATTTTACTTTTTCAAGCTCTTGTAGTCTCTTTTATAAAGCGTTGTAATATGTTTTTAAGTATTAATAAAATCCTAAGTTTAGTTTTCATAAGCTTTTCCACTTATAATCTCTTCTTTACTCTAAAATGTATGCTATTGTTTCAAAAGCTCACAACAAGCTCTCAGAAGCTCTTACAAGTCTCTAAGCTTGTAATTGAGCTTTAATAAGTACCTAATTTACTTAAACCTTAAAATAAGTTTAATACCTTGACTTATTGGATTTTGAGCTTATGGAAGGGAAGCTAGCAAAGGATGAGCTTCCATGGACTTTTACTGGCTTATTTTAAATAAGCCAGAGCTAGTAGACAAGCTCTTTGAGTTTTTTTAAGCTTTTATTTAGCTAAAGCTTACTGTAAGTCTTCATTTCAAATTCTGTTTTTAGATACTTAGTGTAATTTTGCTTATTTGATTATCAATTGCTTAATTTGCTTATCTAGTTGCTTATTTGAGTTTACATCTGTTTTTAAAAAAAAAAAGAGGGGTTTGGATTTTTTTTTATTAGTTGGTTTTGTTTTGATTCTGATTCAAAGAAGGTTTATTGTTAATCTTCTAATATCAACAACCCATCTTGTTAGCAATCAAACGTTCTCGTGATTATCTTTTGTTCATCTTTTGTTTGGTTCGAAAAGTATTAAAAAAAAGGGGGGGGGGTCTCGTTTTTTTTCTTTCTTTTGGTTCGATACATTAATAAAAAAAAGAGAGGAAACAAGAGTCTTGATCGTGTTCGTGGTGTTCTAGCAAGAAAGGGTCGTTGTATTCGTGTGTGGATCGAACGAGTGGAAAAGAAGTTGGAATCGAACAAGCGACACTCGTGTGTGGATCGAACGAGTGGAAAAGAAGGTGCAATCAAACTAGACGATTGAACAAAGCCAATCGAACAAGTGGAACGAACAAGCCACTCGAACGAGGGATCGAACAATCCAATCGAACGAGGGATCGAACAATCCATTCGAACGAGAGGATCGATCGAACAAAATCTAGTGGGGATCGAACTAGTCGATCGAACAAGCGGATCAAACTAGACGACCGAACAAGCACCTCCCTCAGTAAACCGAACGAGTGGTATACTACAAGGACCGAACTAGCAATCCTTTTTTTTGAATCAAACAAAAACAAACTCAAACACAAATCAAACAATTCATCAATCACTTACGATCAGATCATTAATAAACAAACTTATTCAATGGCAACCATTGAAGAAACAAATGCCGCAGGTACCGATACTCGTCCACCAATGTTGGTTGAAAATGATTACGAATCATGGAAGATTCGTATACACAGGTACATTCGAGGCAAACCTAAATGGGCAACTGATATGGAAAATCCATCCCAGAATGGACCTACACCTCACCCGATGGTCACTGATCCTCCACCTACTGATTCTACAATTATGCCCGCACCTAGGAAAAACTTAGGATTCTGAATTCAATTTAGGAGGAAAACAAAAACTAGAGATGGCAGATACCAAGCTGAAATCATTCTTAGTACCAAAGGTCCTACTCCCCAGACACATCTTCAACATCCTAAATCAAACAAGCAATGCAAAGGAGATTTGGGATAATGTGGAGTTGCTTATGCAAGGATCAGGTAGGACTCTTCAACAAAGGAAGAAAGATCTGTTTGATGAGTACGAACGCTTTCCGTGCTAACAGGAAACGAATCAATTCATGACTACTTTAGTGCGTTTCCACAAGTCCCATGTTAATTACAAAAAGATTACTCAACTCAACATTCCAACTCATAGATGAACACCAAGTATGTCAACAACCTTCCGGTCCTATTGGGTAAGTTGTGACTAATGTCAAACAGAACATGGATATCTCAACCACAACCTTATGTTCAGATCTATTACACATCTCAAAAGCCTACGAGCCTCATGCCAAAAAAGACACTCCAAGAAACAGGAGCAGTCTACAAGAATTGTTGATCCACTGGCCTATGTTTGCTCACACCACATCAGGCACCTGCTCTTTCATACCCTCCAACTCCTATTCCTCAACCTACAGCTCAGTCTCCGAATGAACGCTTTGATGGCCACTATGACTTCAGATTGCTAATCTCTATAAGTGGTTTCCAAAAAGCAATTTTCCACCCCCAACAACCAAGCTCCGAACTTCCCATCCAACTCCAAAACTCATGCTACGGTGCATGATGGTCAGATTGTTACTGAACCGATTCAGAGGAAGGCTCCAGGTAATGTTGGTAATACAGGTGCTCGAGGCAAGAAGGTGATATGTTACAACTGCAGAGGAGAAGGACCATGTTTGCTAGAAGTATAAAAGAACCCAAGAGAAAGATGCTCTCATTACAATCAAAGAAAAGCTTTACTGATGGAAGCTAAAGAGAAAGGAGATGTGTTTTAGATGCTGAAGCTAAAGCATTCCCCTCGCTGATGTGACTGCACCGCACCTTAATGTACAACCCTCAGCAACTGACACAACAAACATGTTTTTCAAAGCCAAAATCATGAGATGCATATGAATACAGAACTTGATGAGGCCCCAATGCGCTGTCGCATTTATTTACCATGGCCAACTTGTCATCCACTAGTGCAACCAACAATCCAGTCAATGAGGTACACTCCAATGACAAATCAATCTTTGATAATGTGATTATCATATATCAGGGAAATGCACAGGAAGAAACATTTAGACTCCGATGCTGAGACTGAGATTGATGACAATACGATCCCGTATCATCGAGTTTAAACTTCCTCCTGTCACCGAAGCCCAAAATGTTCCAACTGATGTAATCTGCTGACACAGTCTGATAAAATTTCTATGATTGCTATCTTAACTGACTTAGGCAAACCCAACTAGGAATGACATGCTAAGGTTAACCAAGAAAATTCTTCTCAACCACAAACACCACAACAAAAACACAAACGAAAAAAAAACACAAAACAACAAAACGGCGGGGGGAAAACAAAACGGGCAAAAAATACCGAACACAACAAACAAAAAAAAAACAAAAAAAACGGGACAACAAACAAAAAAAAACAAACGAAACAAACGACAAAAACAAACAAAAACAACACAAAAACAAAAAAACAAACAAACAACAGGGTGCAAACCAAAACCAAACTTGCGGCAAGACAAAACAACAACAAAGAACCCAACAAAGACAAAATACGTACAAACCAAACTACACCCACACAAACCGGTAAACAAAAACACAACGAAAACCAACCTAAAACGGGGTAAAACACAACCCCAAAACAACGGTAAGAAAGACAAACCAACAACGGTACCAAAAACACACCTCCCAGAAACGGGGATGGTCGTCACACGTGAAAAACCAACAAAAAACGAACCCAAAAAACACAAACAAAAAAACGTGCGAACGCGAGGGGGCAAACGGAAAAACCAAACAAAAAATACAACCAAAAAAACACGGCGAAAAAAAACACACGGAAAAAAAACAAAAAAACTAAAAAAAAAAAACAACAAAAAAACAACGAAAAACAAAACGGAGGTCTGGGTTTTCTTCCCCGCGCGCTCAAATTACCTTGGTAACAACCAAACCAGTCCAGTTACCATCAAGTTGGGTTTAGCACGTCTTTAAGAAAAGCAATCATAGACAAATATAATCAGATGTTTCCCAGCATGATACCACCTAGTTAGGACAAACAATTTTGGGGCATAACGGTGCCAAGAAGATCCAAGATATAAAAAACGGGATCGTAATTAGGCAATCAAATCCTCAAGATACTAAGCATCGGATTCTAGGTAAATTGGTATTCTTCTCCGGTGCCTCTCCTGAATCTGATAAACCACATTTGATCAAAAGAATTTGTGAATGTGTCAAATGGAGATTACCCACATTGACTGTATTGTTTTGGTTGCACTAGTGGATGACAAGTTGGGCCAGAAAGCGACAGCAGCATTTGGGGCCTTCATCCCTACGTCTGGTCATTATGCATCCTCACATGATTGGCTTGAAACATGTTTTGTTGTAGTCAGTGCCTGAGGTTGATCATAAGGTGTGTCGTGCAGCCACATCAACACGAGGAATGCTTTTAAAATTAGCTTCATCAGCATCTAAACACATCTCCTTTCTCCTTTTTGCGTTTCCAACAGTAAAGCTTAAAATCAATCTTTGAAGTACTGAGAGTCCATCTTTTCTCTTGGTTTATCTTACACTTCCTAGCACATGTCCTTCTCCTCTGCCGTTTGTAACAAGATCACCCTTTCTTGCCTCGAGCACTCTGTATGTTACCAACATTACCTGGAGCCTTCCTCTTGAATCGTTTTTCAGTAAACAATACAATCTGACCAACAATGCACCGTAGCAGAGTTTTTTGGGTTGGAAGAAGTACTTCACAACTTCTTCACAACTTCACAACTTCACAACTTCTTCACAACTTCACAACTTCTTCACAACTTCACAACTTCTTCACAACTTCAAAACTTCACTTCACCACACTACTTATATTACAACTATCTAACACTACTTGTTAAGATCACCACGATCTAACTATACTTACAAAGATCGTAAAGATCTAGCTACTACACACAACTTACAAGATATACAATTGATTTACAAATATGTGATATGGATGCAACAAGATTGCTATGCACACTAAGGTGTAATACTTCTTCACTTGATGATGGAAGTATTCTTCTCTTGCACTTGAGGGATTAAGCTTGAATCACTTGGAAACAAAGCTTTATGATTAAATGATCAAAGGATTTAGAGAGATGTATGGGCTGTTTTAGAACAGAAAGAATGAGTGCAAAAGGTGAGAAAAATGTTGGGGAATAGTCCAGTATTTATAGGGAAAACTAGAGGAGCGGAGTCTATGGCCGGTCCCCTTAAATAGGGTGCCGACCCCCTTATAATTAAGGGGGCCGCCCATGTATTTAAGGGGGCCGCCCATTTTCAGACGCTCCTCTTTTTGTCCTATTCAGGGGAGGTGTTTACTGGACCTTTTCTAGCCATTTTAGGTTTGAAATTTTGAAATTCAAAATGTTTATTTTGAATAAAACATTTCTTTTAATTGTAGAAAATGTTTTGTAAGTTTATAAAAATGTTTACACCATTTTATAAAAGTTTGAGGTTGAATAAAATTTCCTTTGATCATAAAATGCATTAAGCATTTGTTTATTCATACCTTTAAGTGATGTAATTGTTGAAATGAGAATTTACTACTAAATACTTGTTTACGTTTAATTTTACGTTGAACGTTTTTATATTTTGTGATTATCAAAACGTAAAGATGTGGAAAAATATTATTAATGTTTTTAGGTATTATATTTTATCAACAAAGTCTGAAAGGCCTCTTCCTGCTCCGCGCCCCACTCATACTTCTTGTTTTCCTGAGTCAACGAAGTTAGGGGTTTAGCAATCTTAGAGAAGTTAGCGATAAAACATCGGTAGTAACCAGCTAACCCCAACAATGATCGTATCTCGGACGGCCTTGTAGGAGATTTCCAGTTCTTTACTGCCTCTATCTTACTTGGGTCCACGTAAATACCATTATGATTAACCACGTGACTGAGAAAATGCACTTCTTGCAACCAGAACTCGCACTTGTTAAACTTAGCATACAACCTCTCCTTCTTCAGCAACTCCAACACCAATCTCAAATGAACCTAATGATCCTCCTTAGTCTTTGAGTAGATCAAGATATCATCAATGAATACGATGATAAATTTATCTAGGTACGGTTTGCAAACCTGATTCATTAAGTCCATGAAAACCGCTGGTGCATTGGTTAACCCAAAAGGCATAACCGTAAACTCAAAGTGTTTGTATCGCATCCTGAACGCAGTCTTTAGGATATCCTCCTCATGCACTCTAAGCTGATGATAACCCGACCGAAAATCTATCATAAAATCAGTCATCGATCCTAGGGAGAGGGTAACGGTTCTTGACGGTCAACTTGTTCAATTCGCGGTAGTCTATACACATGCACATTGAACCGTCCTTTTTCATAACAAACAACACCGGGGCTCCCCATGCAGAATGACTTGGCCGGATAAAACCCTTATCCTGCAATTCTCGAAGTTGTTTAGACAACTCTTGCATTTCTAAGGGTGCTAGTTGATATGGAGACTTCGTAACCGGCGTCGCTCCAGGAATTAAATATATGTAGAACTCAACTTGTCGTTGCGGTGGTAATCCCGACAAGTCTTCCGAAAATACATCTACAAAATCTCGTACAATGGGAATATCACTCAACTCCGGTTCCTCTGCCTTCGTGCTCATTAGTGTTTTCGTGCCTCCTAAAGTACGTTCCCCTTGAACATGAAGTATCTCTTTTTTTTTTCGAAATCAATAACAAAAAAAATACAAACCAAATCAATACATCAATCTTGTAGGCTCTTGATACCAATTGTAGGATCCCTAGATCATTCCATGTATTAAGCACAAGATCAATGACACCAAAATGAAAGATTAAACATTAAAGAACTTTTGATTAAAAGAAAAACAAAGAGTTGCTACAAACCCTTAAGATGAAAAATAATAATGAAGTAGCTAACCTAATTTTGACTAAACTAGGACTATTTATACTAACTAAGATTTGCCTTTGAGGGCTTTCTTTTTGGGCTTTTTACATCTTGGCCCTTATACATAATAAACATTAAATAACATAGTCTTTCGAGCTAGACTTTTGTCTTGTAACTTCGAGTGACCGAAGCTTCTTTGTTTGGGTCCATTTATGAGATCCTAACACACAATCACATCAAAACTTCCATGACCCAATGGTATCGAAAATATAGTGAACAAGGAATTTCCTAGTTCTAGTTTGCAGTCACGGATAATCCTATCAACTTCTTCTTTCTTACCATTAGCTACTTCTATTATATAGCTAGGGCTTACAATACTAGGTTTCACATTTAGTAAGGGCGCAAACTTAGTAGAAATAAAACTAAAATCAGCTCCAGAATCAAAAAGTACAGTAGCAAAGTGATCGTTTAAAGGGAAAGTACCCATCACGACGTTAGGATCCTGCAGGGCATCGACTGCATTTACACTAAAAGCCCTTCCTCTAGCTTGATTCCCATTGTTCCGTGTATTTCTGTTGCCTTCCAAAACTAGACGGTTTCCTGCTTGACCAGGTACTCGGTTTAATTTAGGATAAGTATTGCGAAGATGATCGGAGCTCCCACATTCATAACAAACCCTTTGATTATTTTCCATCCTGACAGCACTAACTGGCGCCACCTGTCTAACCGGTGCCCGACAATCTCTGGCAAAGTGTCCTGGTTTCTGGCAGTTATAGCACAACCTACAAGGTCCAACTTCTTGATGATAAGCAGAACACTTAGTACACTTAGGATATGAGCTCACATTTTCATTTCTAGGAGGGGCTATCGCTACAAATCCTTTTCCTACTTTTGCCTTCTTATTATCTTTACATGAACCTCCTTGTTTACTTGTTTCTTTAGCTTCCTTTCTTTTCTCACTACTCCTTGTCAATGTACCACAACAGACCGCCTCATCAGTAAGTATCCCAGCCTTAAGAATAGAACTTTGTATCGTGGTTGGTTGAGTTGCTCGGAGCATTCCATGAATTTAAGGTGGCAATCCGTTTATATACTTCCCAATGCGCTTCGATTCAGGAGTTACCAAGTGTGGAACTAGTTTGGCCAACTCATGGAACCAATCAGTATACCCTGCATGATTAGCCCCAACCATAGAATGATTCTAGAATTCACTCTCCAACTTCTCTATTTCGTTACTTGGACAAAACTCTTCCACAAGCAACGTCTTAAAATCAACCCATGACATACCTATAGCAGCCTCACAACCCATTGCTTGGACATGGGTATTCCACCAAGTCAAAGCCTTATTTATGAACGAACTAGCAGCATACTTCACCTTTTGATTTTCCGCACATCTACTATTTCTATTACATACTCCATTTTCTCAATCCACCTAGTAAGTGCCACTGCACCACCTTTCCCATCATAGTCTTAGGGATTACAAGTCAAGAATGTCTTGTAGGAACATCCATTGTTCCCACCATTCCCACCATTTCCACCATTAGCATTTGCATTGTTCACATTGTTGGTTACTTGGGTAACGATTTGAGGAAGGATGGTTTGCAATTGTTGTGCGGTGATTGCAGCAATGTCGGGGTTCTCCTCGTTGCTAGGACCGCTTCGTTGGGATGGAGCCATTTCTATAAAAGATAAAATTTATATACATTAGACGATATAACAAGGATTTCCAATCCCATAATATTATCATACTCTATACATTACCATATACATACAAGAATAACCAACATATAACGTATCAACATTATTCCATGTAATGATACTTGCAAGTCCACTTGTGTTGTGGCGCATGTATAATTATGTTGGCCACCATAATATAGATGCCCCTTTCACAAATGTACTCCCTCCTATAACGACACTTCTTAAGGTTACATAACATATAATTCAAATCATTCAACTCATCACACGCGGAAATAATCCGACAAATACTTAATTCATAATATTAAAATACTTGAAAATCCAAAAGTCGAAAGTAACATTCCTAAACATGGCTCTAACCATACGAAAACGAACTAAAATATTTCAAAACATGAAACAAGATGGATAGTCGGGTAGCATATAGGCGGAATAGCTAAAATAAATCTGGTTTGGGTCGAATGCCACTCTCACAAGTATCTTCCATCTCCTTACACTTGGGTTCACTCCTTGCTGTGGACTCGAGATCTGACTCTACATCATTGTCAATTGCTACATAACCTGAAGGCTCAGAGTTTGATCCTATTTTTGACGCCTCTTTCGATCTTCTTTTTCTGACTCTTCCTTTTCCTCTTCTTCCTCTTCTCCTTCATCCTCTTCTTCATCCTCTTCTTCCTTAGATGATGTGTATCCAGGGAATTCAGAGATTGTACCATCCTTTGAAATCATTCTCATTTCCTTCTTTATGATCCATTCTCCTTCCAATTCTCTCATGATCAACTTTTCCTCAGCTCAGCACAGATACAGTTCAATGGGTATTCGGCATTTGCGGTTCGTCCGTTTTATTCTAAGCCCCGTCTCTGGGTCCGTATAGCGCTTACGTCCAGTTGGGAAAACGGTTCCCCAACGGAATTTCTTACGGGTAGGGGGGACATAACTAAAATAATAAAAAGGTATTAGTATATATTATATTAGATAATAGTAGACAAAAATAGGATGATTAAAACTTTCGGATAAGCGAGAAAATATAATAATTACGTAATAAACACTTAAACCTTATAATTCAGCTATATAAAGGACTCCTAGGTTATAGTCTAGGTCAAACCACCTACTTCTCTATAACCAAAGGCTCTGATACCAATATGTCACACCCCGCCAAGGCGAAAACAAGAGGCGTAACGTGATGGATATCATCACAACATAATGGTGTCAACAGTAGAGAAACTATAATGCATTAATCAAAGCTAAAATGGACACAAAGTGTCATGATAATACCAAACACAAGAAAACGGAGTCTTGTATTGAGGTAAAAGAGTCACTCTAATACAAAGACATAACGAAATAATCCAAACCTAAAACAATCATAGAATCAATACAAACAAACATGAAACAAAAACTAGGGAAACTTCGCATACAAGCCTACAGTTTCACTAGCTAATCTTCCTAACTTCACTTTCCTCATGATGCTCACCTGAAAATGATGCTTAAAACGTCAACAATAATGTTGGTGAGAGTCATAGGTTTTAGACACGCAATAATACTCGCTTTTACTGTTATTATCAAAATAAAGGACAATAATGAACTACCAGGAACTTATGATAGCATGCAACCAAAATAAAATCATCATATCCACAAACATAATTTCCCATTCGGGCTTAGAATAGCTGGCACTAAAACTAACCAAGCTCACTACGAATGTATCACACAGCATAACACATTGGGTAGGCGTACCCATTCGAGCCAATAACCAACACAATATGGGTAGGCGTACCCCTCCGATCCAATAATCACGAAGCATGAGGTAGGCGTACCTCATCCGATCCCAAATAACACATGTATCACATAGTCATATAATAGCCATATAATGTCCAAAAGCAATTTAAAACACATAATCACAGTGATAAAACATTTCAAAACACATTTTGAATCATTTCCATCCCAATAAAATACATAAAAATGGGACTATGAAACTCACCTGATTCACAGCTACTTCACAATATCCTTGCAATCAACTAAACACAAATAAATCCCATGTTACACGCGATTAGGCTAAATGCCCAAGACAATGTAACAATCAATTAATGGAGTACTAAGTTTATATTATGATTATAAACCCTTTACCATACTCCACATAATTCACTTATACTCTAAATACCTTTAATCATTCATTCTAGTTTTCTAGTTTTTCGGTAGAATTTTATAGTCACTTTATAACCCTAAATAAAATACTAAATCATCAAATTGACTCTTTCCTTTTCATTCCCTACCTTCCCAATGGGTTATGAACTACCGTGATTTTTTAGAAAAAATAATATTGAGTCTAACTATTTTATAAAAATTCAACATCACTGTAGGTACCCGATTAATACTTCATAACACGATTCAATCACGAAACTAGAAAAGAGAAAGAGATGTGGTGTCGAGAGAGAGAGAAGAGAGAGAGATGAGAGAAAAAGATATATTATGTGAGATATTTGTGAGATTTAGGAATTAGATGTGAGATATAGATATTTTCTTAGGAAAATATCTATATATATATCCCTACGACCATAAGAAGTTCCAGATGAGTTCTATGGGAGAGCTCACTTTCTTCTTAGGACTACAAGTGACACAGAAAGATGATGGGATTTTCATCAGTCAAGACAAGTATGTGGATAAAATTTTGAAGAAGTTTGGTTTTTCAACTGTGAAGACAGCAAGTACACCTATGGAGACTTCAAAGCCTTTGATGAAGGATGAAAATGCTGAAGATGTTGGCGTTCATTCTAATAGATCAATTGGATTTGGCTCATTGATGTATTTAACATCTTCAAGGCCTGGTATTATGTTTGCTGTATGTGCTTGTGCAAGATTCCAAGTCACACCTAAAGTTTTACATCTTCATGTTGTGAAAAGAATCTTTAGATACTTGAAAGGTCAACCTAAATTGGGCCTTTGGTATCCTAAAGACTCACCATTTGATTTGGAAGCTTATACTGACAGTGACTATGCTGGTGCAAGTTTAGACAGGAAATCCACAACATGAGGTTGTTAATTTCTTAGAAGTAGATTGATTTCATGGAAATACAAGAAGCAAACTATAGTTGCCAACTCTACTACTGAAGCAGAGTATGTAGCTGCATCTAGTTGTTGTGGATAGGTGTTATGGATCCAAAATCAACTGCTAGATTATGGATACAATTTCATGAATACCAAGATTTTCATTGACAATAAAAGCACCATTTGCATAGTTAAGAATCCAATGTTTCACTCAAAGACTAAGCACATTGAGATTAGACATCACTTTATCAGGGATTCATATGAGAAGAGATTACTTCAAGTGATCAAGATTCACACTGATCATAATGTTACAGATTTACTCACAAAGGCATTTGATGTTAGTCGTTTTCAATTTTTGACTGCTAGCATTGGAATGCTTAATTTCTGAGGTGTTATTTGGATAGATTGATGATTAGAATGGGTTGGAAATACTATAAGGATGGAATTGAGGTTAAAACTTGTAACTTAATAGTTAATACTGCTGGGCATTACTTAGTACTACTGGGAAAAAGTTAGTACTGCTAGGCAAAAGTTAGTACTACTGGGCAAAAGTTAGTACTGCTAGGCAAAAGTTAGTGGTGCCAGGCTACTTACTACGGTGCGTTTGTTAAACCAAATGGCATGACTTGAAATTCATAGTGTTCGTATCTTGTTCTGAAAGCAGTCTTAGGAATATCTTCTTCCCTTACTCTCAGTTGATGATAACCTGATCTTAAGTCGATTTTTGAATAAACGCTTGAACCTTGAAGTTGATCGAATAAGTCATCGATCCTTGGTAATGGATAACGATTCTTTATGGTAAGTTTATTCAACTCTCGGTAATCGATACACATTCTGAAAGATCCATCCTTCTTTTTAACAAATAAGACAAGAGCTCCCCAAGGCGATGTACTTGGTAATCGATACACATTCTAGTGTGCGAAAATATATACTTAGATGTATAAGACATAAAAATATAAGCATGCAAGTTTATCTAAGAATGCATTGATACAATAATCAACAAGATTAATGTGTAAGACTATATGACATCTAAACCTTAGTTGTCATACATCAACATAACATAGTGTAGGTGCACATTTAACATGTAAGTCATGTAAGATGACGCAAACAAAACATGATAATTTTAAATGTAATCATCATGTAAAACATGTTAGCATTTAGCATTTAGAAGCATGTGTTATATAGATAAACTAAGAGATAATTTATCTAAATTGCTCGAAAAAGACAAACGCCTTTATAATAGACATGAATTTAATAGCTAAGCAAATAAACATTGAGCATCAAAATAATCATGAAGGCAAATAACTGCATTACATAGGAGCAAGTTATCATCTTGAAACTTTAAAGCACGTATGTGAGGTGCATGTTGTCTATATTGACTAAGGAGAAACCTAATTTCCACTTGCTTAGTGTGCACTCCTAATGAGATACAAAGTCCATCAATGTAGACTATCATTAGGCATATTTAGGAAGATCCATTTAATCAAATTAGAGAATAGATATGAGACTATCACTAGTGGTGCTCAATTCAGGCTAAAACCCAACTATACTCTTGGAAGCAATTCAACCGTTAGGTCAAATTGAATTTCTAGTGCAATAGGTTCTCTAGTAGTCATTCTCATGTTAGACAAAATAGAATTCCTATACTTGCCAAATAAAGTGTAGCAAAGATAAAATTTGTATTATCTTTTCATACAAGGCCTAATATGGCTCAACTAACATACTTTAATTTTGGTTCACATAATCCAAATCAAGATGTGTGAAATTATAAGGTTGAATGAGAGAGCAAGCAAGTTGTTGTAGCTATCAGAAAGAATAAGTCATATAGGACCTATGAGTATGCTTAAAAGTGACAATGTGTAATTCTTTATATTAAGAGTGTTCAAAGAATGCACCTTTGCATGTCTTTTATAAGAGAAATCCAATTAAGGTTATTTACCTTAATAGATCTTGTGTTTATTTCTTTGTAGAAATAATTATGATTAACTAAAGTTTAGTTACATGTATGTTAGAAGTTTAAGTAAAAGATTGACAAGAGGAAGATGATTAAATCTAATGCCATAGGGCGGATCTACCTAATTTGAAGATGAATATAAGATAAAGGATCCATTAATCCGTGGAGGTGCCAAATTTGGACAAGGATCATTTTCCTACTATTTAGGAGATGGTGTTGAAATTAGGTTATTAGGAGAAGCTTATATAAGTTATAAGGGTTCTTGGTTTGAGTTTTCAAAAATGACATCCAAGACTTGCTTATCAAGTTAGAGTACTTATGAGTTTCCCGATGAAAGTTTATAAGTCATCAATCCTACTTAGAGTATGTTAAGTGTATAATTTGACCATAGCTAACAATACAACATTTGAACACTTTAGACTCAATGAAACAACTTTATTCCAAGTATGAATTGCAATTCGATGACTAATCTTGTTGTCTTGCAATCCACTTTGTGATTTCATGTAATAACCAATGATGGTTAAACATGTAGACACGAAAAAATATCTATGGTCATTTGATTGATATTTTCGTGATCTAGATAAATCCTAGTCTCAATTTCATGTTCATAATCTAATTTTGTAATTAGATTGAATAATGAGATTGATTATCGTTTGAATAATATTCATCTTTATATTCAAAATCCTCTTACGATCCCATTATTAAAAGAAAGCATAATGGTTTGTGGAATATGTTCAATTATTCCTAGTCCTAATCTTAGATGGTTAAATGGTTCTTAATATTATGCTTATTTAGTAAAGTAAAAGAAAGTTTTGATGAGAAGATAATTTGAGCTTTGAGTTGTACTTTTGAATTGTTTGAGCAAAGTTACATATGTTGTGCATTTGCTCATGTTTGGATTTTCAGAGTTGACGCCTTTACCAATTGCATTGCAAGGTAAATTACTTGAATATTTTGGACAAAACATTCAAGTCATCAATCCTACTTCATTGTGTATTTTATGCATATATTTGCCAAATACTTGGAACACAACTATTGGACAAGTAGACTCAATATGATATCATTTACACAAGTGTGAGTTATGATCCGATGCATATTCTTATCGTTTTAGAAAAGGATGTCATTATTTTAATATCAATCGAGTGTGATTAAGTATGTAGGTTTAAGATAATATCTCTTATTACATTTTGATATAATCTTAAAGCTAGACAAATAAGAATCCATTTTCTTGTCCATACTCAAAAACTTGTCACTTAGATTCGATAATAATATCAATCATAATTTGAATAATGAATCAATATATATTCAAAATCTTTCTTAACCCTCACAAACACTCTTTTTAAAAGAAAATAAAGAAAGATTTTAATAGTGTGTTTCATTAATTCTAAGACTAGTTATAAGGTGAGGTTGATGAATATTGACAAGTTAATTTCTTACTTCAAAATTGTCATATATTTTGCTTGTGCGAAAAACTATTTGTTGATATGTATGGTATGCATAGTTTTTGACATTTTATGAGTATATAAATGATTTTCCTAACCATTTTTATACAATACACATCTTTTGTAAAAAAAACTATACGTTTATAAAAAGAAGGGTTAATACACAAATATGTTACTAAAGTTTGTCAAAATGTTCACTTAAGTTACTAAAGTTTTTTTCGTTACCAATAGGTTACTCAAATATACGAAATTATCATTTGGGTTATTGAACCTTTAAAACAGTTACAAAGAGGTTACTCAAGTATACGGATTTATTTTTTAGGTTACTGAACCTTTACAAAGAGGCTTATTATTTAGCTTATTTACCTTTAAAAAAATTCATTCGTATACTTGAGTAAACTTGATTAACCTTTTTGTAATGAAAAAAACTTTAGTAACTTAGGTGAACATTTGGGCAAACTTTAGTAACATTTTTGTGTATTAACCCTAAAAAGAATATACTTATGTGTGTGTGTTAGAATGATGCAAGCACAAGCAAAGTTTAAAAAATAACATTTTCTTTTACTTAATTACCAATGTATTAATACAATCTTTTATTTTGTTTAACCAACCCAAGGTCAAACAACGCAAGATGATGAAAAGAGTTAGACATCTTGTTGGAAGAGAGTTAATGTGTTGGAAATATTTTAGTGACGGGTTTTAACATATGATCTTAGGACATTATTTTTCCACACATTTGACAAACTATTGAACTCTCAATCCTAAATGGGTTACTACACTCAAAATGATCTACAAGATGTTTATGTAATACTTGTAAATATAGTGATCTATGTCTGTATGCAATGCACAAATAATTTTACAACTTAACGCAAGAAATCTAGTGTAATTCTTATTAGGCATAAACCGGGAAACTAGTAACATACAAATAGCATACATGGCCGGTATGTGTTTAATTACACATACCTTTTACCTTTAAAAACGAGCTAAAATAACCAAAAACGGACTTAAAATGCCAAATATATGCTTGTTTTGCTAATTGTGTTGTGCAGGAACGGATATCTAAGAAAAGGACGAAAAACGAAGCCAAAACAACAAAACCAGACACGGAATGGAAAAGCAATAAAATAGTTCCTCCCCATTTCAAAAATTAATTAAGATCAATATTTTGAAAGGACAAATACACTATATTTCAAAGATAAATCAATTAGAAATGCCTGACTCAAAGAAAAATATAAAATACAAGTTTTACGTTAAAACGGAACTCAAAGTTTTGACCACTATGTAGTATTTTGCATTTCTGACGTATTTAAGTTTAGAATGAAGACTTGGAAGTATTTTTAAATGAAAGTAGACTCAATTATCTTTAAAATGGCGGGTGACATGACTTCTACAGACTTATGGTTGATTTTATATGATTTTTCAAAGTTTGCCAAATTTTGACGAAACAGACAAACGGTCCCCGAAAAGGTGACGACCCCCAGATATATTTAGGGGTCGCTCTAACATTTAGGGGACCGCCACCAGTGACCCAAAACATGTTTTTTTGTTAAAAATCATTTGGTGACTTAACAATAGAACATAGGACTTTACGAAGTTGTTCTAGCACATAAATTTCGTGTTTTAGACAGCATTTCTACTTTTACGACTTAGACAAACTTAAGTTGACACTTCCAAGATCTTTTAAGAAAATTTCCTTTCAAGCTAGTATACAAAGTATATTTAATAACAATACTAGTACGAATCAATCAACAAAACACTTTTCATATTTAATCCCTCTTCATGGGTAATTTGATACATGAATCGTACTTTGTTTTAAAAACCATTTGTTTTGAAAACTAGAGCGACATGGCTCCTGATACCAATTGTAGAAACCATAGAGGGGGGAGGGTGAATACATTTTCAATTAAAAACTTTAAAACTTTTGTATCAATTACCCGATCAAGTTTGACGCAATATGAGAAGTGTCGATAATAGGTTTACAATAGCTAACACATATTCTAACAATATAATCACACTTACAATATATAGCACAAAGAGCTACACAACCTTAACTAACAAGATATACACAATCATTCACACAATCATGAGCACAATGCAAGTATACAAGTAAAGTGGTAAATGTAAAGAATTAAGTAAAGCGAAAGGTAAAAGAAAATGCAAATCGACACGATGATTTATAGTGGTTCGGTCATGAAGCTCCTCTTCGCACTCAAGAGTTACTTCAGTAATCAACAAGCTCCCTTTCGGCGGAGAAAACCTTATACTAATGTTTACATTATTTTCCGACACTAAGCTAGATGTCGAGTCCTTCTTCGGGTACAACCAAACCCGTTATGTTTTATGGCCCAACATAACAAACCTTGTGTTTTATGGCCAAAACACATAAACCACGTCGCTTACATTATTATCTGACACTAAGCTAAATGTCGAGTCCTAATCTTAGCTAGAACCAATCTACCACATCACCAATGTATTTTGAGGCCTAAAATACTAATCGACACTCGATCTATACTTCTGGATTTATACACTATCCGAATCTACACAAATACACAAGAGTTACAATATAGAAATCAAATCTACTCTATGACATACAAGTGATCAAATGTAATCACTTCTATGCAACCCACCCAATCTACTACATGATATACAAGTAATCAAAGATGATCACTTCAATGTAGAGAAATCCTATACTTCAATATATACCCCTTGGTATTAGTAGAACTAACATAAAGTGTCACCATGATTCATGCCTTATGCTAGAACCACGATCAAAGATGAAGAAAGAAAACTCTATGTATATATATGTGTGCGCCATGGGATCTTATGAAGGAGGAGGGGGAAGAAACATCTTGGCCTTTTATAGGAGAGCTTTGACTTAGAGAAGTCTCTTTTGTCCAATGGGTAAAAGGGTGTTTGTACAAAAGCATGCACCAACTAGTTTTCCTTCATCTTCTAGAAGCTTAATTCAAATTTGAATTAGCTAGTTTCCCTCCATCTTCTAGAAGCTTTGATTGGGCCTTGATGGGCCATAATAGGCCGAATTCTATTAGGCTAGCCCGCTTGCTTAGCCAGATCCAACTAGTGAAGCCCATATAAGTAAGAGTCTCGGGATGTCGAGATTGAGTAAATAAATGTATATTTGTGGTGGATAAGGATGGTGAGATATCCGTGAGTTAAAGTATACATCTACAAGTAACTTGTGAACTTTACGTTATGTTTTGCAAGTTACATGTTTGTCGTCACTAAAACATAAAGAGAATGTATAGATTAAATATCATAATATTTGCACTAACAAATATGACCCTCAAACTACAACAATTGAATATGAGAAATATTTACATATCATTGATAAAAGCAATGTACTTGAAACACTGCCAATGCTCCATTCTAGATTGCATTTTACACATTTAAGTATGGCAAAATCACACATGGTGATTAAAAAGAAATCTTGTGATCATGGTATATTCAATTTGTGGCATGACCGGTTAGGTCATCCAAGATCGATAATGATGAAAATAATAATTAAAAGTACACATGGACATCCATTGAAGGATCGAAAAATCCTTAAGATGTACATCCTGTTCTCTTAGGAAGTTAGTTGCAAGACCATCGCCATTTAAAGTTAAAAAGGACTAGCTTGTGTTAGTTGCAAGGCCATTGCCATTTATAGTTGAAAATGTTGCTCCTCCAAAATAGGAAATTGATGATATCAATAAAAATCAATAAAGAGATTTCAATCAATTATTCTCACTAAAAAATATTATAAAATAAAACTAAAACATACTTTATTGATGGAAATTCTGTTATAATGTTTCAATAGGATATCATGAATATTAAATGGATAATCCAGAACGCAAACATCATCATTGCAATGTCAAAGTAACAGACGTGGAGAAATTGGAAATAAACAATGCAAGCTGAACTAAATTCCTCGATAAACAAAAGGTTTTTAGTGAATTGTCTTCCACACTTCGAGTTGATGAAAAACCCATTGGTTACATAAAAGGGTTATTATGACAATAATGAAAGGAGAACATGAGGTCAATTATAAGTTAAAAAAGCTATACTTGTTGCTAAAGTTTCTCGACAAAGACCAGTGGATTTATTATAAGGGAACCTTATTCCGCGTAGTAATGAGTGAATGCAATTAATTTTGGATATTGTGATCAGCTGGAGTAATTGTAAGAAAACTTAGACGTGCGTATTTATGGATCTTGTCACGACTTACTTGTATGGATCACTTATATGATATACTAATTATTTTAATCCTGAAGGACTTAAAATCGACTTAAAATGCATGAAGCATTAAGTACAAAACCTTAAGACATGTATTCTGTTAAATTACAAAGATCTTTGTATGGGTTAAAATAGTCTAAACGCATGTGGTATAATCGTTTAAGTGATTAGTGGATAAGCAAAGGATATAAGAATAATCTTATATGTATTTGTGTCTTTATCAAGAAAACAACATCTGGGTCCGTAATCATAGTTGTTTATGTTGATGATATGAACATTATTGGTACAAATAATGAAATTAAGGAAATTTTCATACACTTAAAGGAAGAATTCAAAATGAAGGATCTTGGTAAAGCAAAATATTGTCTTGGTATACAAATTGAGCACATGCCTAATGTCATTCTTATGTAAGAGTCAAATTATACCAAGAAGGTCCTAAAATATTTCAATATGGACAAAGCAAAATATTTAAATACACCAATGGTTAGTAGATCACAATGATCTATTTCGCCCATGTGAAGAAGATGCAGATGTTCTTGGTCCAGAAGTACCATATTTTAGTGCAATTGGAGCTCTTATGTATCTAACAGATTATACCAGACCCACTATTTCTTTTGTAGTTAATTTGTTTGCGAGATTCAGTTTGTCTCCCACTAAAAGGAATTTGAATGAAATCAATCACATATTCCAATATCTTTGTGAAATGAATAACTTGCGTTTAGTTTATTTTAACAATTCAAAACAAGGATTGACTGGTTATGTAGATGGAGGTTATCTGTCTGATTCCTACATAGCTAGATCTCAAACTTGTTATGTGTTCTTGAATGGAGGCACTGCAATTACATAGCATTCTCAAAAGCAAAAAATTGTAGCAACATCATCAAATCATGCTTACTTAAATCTACCATGAAATGTGTATGGTTAAGGTTAATGACGTAACTCATTGTGACTTCTTGTGAGGTAAAGAAAGAGAAACGCTCAAGTTAACTTGATACTAATATATGCCGCTACGACATAAGTTAAATATGTTAGCGGGGAATTATTATTACATTAGTATTACACTAGGCATATTGTATTAGTTAATAAACGCATAGCCCCTCTCGTTGTTATTTATATTGTATGGATATGTTATTATATTCAAGAATCATAATTCACATTCCAACATGACATCATAACTTCTTGGTCTTATTTTTTAAAGAACCTCACTAAATATTTTAAGGTTCTTAAACACATTAAAGGTGAATCTATTAGCATGGTTATTATTGCCCCTCCAACTGCTGACTGGTTAAAAGACGACTTAACCTTTAAGTCATGAATATTTTTTACTCTCTCGTATACTCTTCAAGAATGTTTGGTTGTGGTTGATCCTAAAACTGATAAGGATGCTTGAGATCATACTCAAACAATTTTTCCAGGTAATAAACAAATAAAGTCCATTGTTTTGAAAGGAGAATAAATAATGCTTCAACTGGATGACCCAATTGTTAGTGTTTACATACGTAAGAGTGATTCTATCACCACTGTATCAACCAATCTTAGATATTTCTCTGAGTAATGATGATGTTTTCACTTATGCTATTAATGGCTTAAAGTGAAAAATATGATCATGTTGGGGGTGTATTATCACTCATAAGGATCCTTCTTGAATATAAATGTAGTTTGTTCCATGGTTACTACTGAAGATATGCAATTAAAGGCTAAGTCTCAAGCCCCTACATCAAATTTCTCATCTTGATCTCCCACATCTTTCGTAGCTAGATGTAGTTCTTCGTCTCCACTTGGGGCTTGTTGTGAAAACCGTACATAACAACGTAACTTTGATCCCAAAGTGTGTTTTAATCTTGCAAAAGGATTTTGTAGGTCTAGTAATATAAAATATTTATGCATGATTCTAGTTGACATTCAAATCTTAACCCTTCTTTATGGTCTATGTCACCTCTTCCTAGTAATCACCCATTTGGATCACTTTCATGTACCTATACTACACCCACACATGCTAGATGTTAGCCTTGATATAGCCTAAACAAGAGATGTTGGCCCATATGGGTGTTTCTTTACAGTTGGGCCATGCCCAGTCTCTAATGCATGCTATGTAGCCTTCTTTGAGGCCCATATCTATTGTTACCCCACCTAGGTCTGGCCAATACCTCATTATAGTTTTGGGCTGCATGCTTATCAAGCGCAGTCCAATCCTCACTTAGGTTAGCCACAACAAGCCAATTAGATAGTGCAATCGGGACATAAGACTCTATCACCTCACGCATTTGCAAGACCATACTACTAGTGGATGGAAATAGATACATGTGCTAGTTCTCATCTTAATTATTCTATTAATAATCTTAGTAATATTTTTAATAAGTGTATTTATCCGCCTATATGTGTTGGTGACAAACATTCTTTACCCGTCTATAACACCCCTATTTTTGACATATAGTAGCGAAAGCTAATCTGGGGTATTATTTCATAGTACAACAGTCATAATCATAGAAAAATGACTCAAAAGAGACGTTTTTAAAAGATAAGTTATCATTCATTATTTCATCGTAGTTTTTACAAACAGAGGTCCCAAAATCTACATGAAAACATATAGTTTGAATGATAACAGTTTAGCCATCTTCAAGTTCGTGCCACTCTGTGCCATAAGTTACTCAAATACCTGAGATAAACATGCTAAAAAGGTCAACACAAAGGTTGAGTGATATTCATAGGTTTATAGTAAACAATTTGAATACAAGTTCAATAGTGGGTTACGTTGTTATACATCTATAAGTGAAATAATTGCAATGAGTATAATTATTATAGAAAATAGTATTATTGCCCTAAGCTCGTGCACCGAGACCTTGAGATAATCAATAATCACAATAAGTTGCCCAAATGGGTGCCTTTGCCAAACACCCACATAATGTTTCAAATGAAATGCATTTGGTTACCAGAAAGTATAGGTACACCAACGGGGAAGCTCAGTCTCAAATAGATCTATTCACAGCATTCGCGCTTACTCCAAAAAGTAATTAATGGTTCATGATAGTGGGGTCTTAATGGCAAAAGTAAGGACTTAGGCAATAATATATCAGGATAGCATACAGTTGGAAAAATACTCGTATTCATGGTTTATAGCATGTATCCCCCTCGCGGGTTTATGAAAACATTAGAAGATTTAAAATGCGAGGCTATGAACTCACCTTAACAGGGGAAATCTGATTGATGGCAAAAGTATATAAAGTGAAAGTAACGGCTTCGTCACGCAACCTGGGGTAATATGTCAAGTCTTAGTGTGATGGTTTATGTTTCAAAACTTTATAAAGTTTAACGTATTACTTTAATTTATTAATTTATGGAAATATTGTATCACTGTTCGGGCCATCATAATTCAGAGGTCATGTAGTAAACGTTTGAGGAGCCAGGACACTTTAAATCGTAAATGCAGCAAACTCGTCAAAACGTATACCCAAATGAAACTCCTTACATGAAGCTCCCTAGTAACGTGATACGATAGGATTTTAAGTTTCTTCAAAAGTTAGTTGATGATAAGTTACGTTAATTATATAACGTAATTGTTTTATAATGCGTTGATCGTTGATTAATAACGATAAATGTGTCTGGTTTTAATAGAATCAAGTTTTATAATATTAATATATATTTTTATAATTTATATAAAAATATTATAATTTATATTTTCAAGTTTGCAAAAATGGCAATATATACCCTTGGTTTATAAACTTTTACAAGTTTAATCCTTTGTATATAAAGTATATATAATTTAAAACTTTAACTTTAGAACTTGGAAAGATAGGTCCTTATAGTTATAACTTTAGAAAAATGACATTTTCAGCCCCTTTAGTTATAAATTTCAAAAAGTTACGATATATACCCCTTGCATGGAAATAATTTACAAAACAATCCAAAAAGCCATACAAGCTTATTTTAAGGTTCCTTGCTAGCTTGCTTAGAACCTCAAGCAACCAACCAAGCACCGTACAAGCACCTCCATCACCTCCTTGTCACCCTTCTAGGCAGAACCTTCTTAACCCATCAACACCGTTCACCTTGCCTAGCTATTTTTTCTTAGGGCTCACCATTAAAAACGGGTCGTTTTTAGGGTTTTAATAAAAAACGCATGGGTTTGAGGATTCAAGGCTTCAAATAAGAGTTCATATATGATCTTAAGAGTATTATGAATATTCTAATACAGATTATAAGCTTATTGAACAAGATTTTGAGCTTACTTGTGCTAAAATGGGTCAAAATGGGGTTTTCGGGTTCGTACGCCTAGTAACGACTTCAAGGGTTCCTTTCTCTTGATTCTTGGCTTCTATTATAATCTTAAGGACTTCTATTGATCCTTCTTGGTCTGACTTAGAGCTCCATTGTTGTATTTGATGATTTTTGAGGTGTGTTTGAATGGTTGCTTGGATTTGGCTATATAGGGGTAAAACACCTTTGGTGCCCAAGTTTTCTTGATAGCTAAGGGTCAAGAGCTCACCCTTGGTGCCCAAGTTTTCTTGATGGATAAGGGTCAAGAGCTGTATATAGTGACTAATGAAGGCTATATGGTGAGTATGGTGAGCTAGAAAAATAGCTAGGCAAGGTGGAACGGTGTTGGAGGGGTTTATGAAGGTTCGACTAGAAAGTGTAACACCCCCAAATTGGGTCATAGCAGAATAAGGGTCCGGGGCGTGTTACTTCATAGATCAATAACACAAGATATATATAGAACGACCAAAAAGTCGTTTGAAAACTGATACATTGGATTTAACAAATATTTGATACAATTAGCCCAAAGCTTTAACTTGTTCCTTATTATTATTATTACAAAGATACTGGTTCACAACACGTGAGTTTCCCAAAACATAATACAACCATATCTTTAGCATGACTTCCCAAAACAAAATCATTAATGTATCCTTAGCCCGTTATGCTTACTGATCTCCTGAAAAACATTGCTTTAAAACGTCAACAATAATGTTGGTGAATTCATAGGTTTGATAAATCATAATATGCAGGACCGCAAGACTTTTCCCATGATAAAGCAACACATGCAGACATCACAAAACCAGATTACATTTTCCTAAGCTCATGACACTTAAGCTCGATGATCTTTCTTGCAATAATAATGTATTGCAATTTCTGCCCGATTAGATGTTCAACCCGAAAACATCCTAAATTCGACATGCTATACGTTCGTTCCAGGTGATAGCTAGTCACCCGAACGGGATGGTCAATCCCAAATAGATCTATTCATAACATTCGCGCTCACATAATGTAATTCACAACTACATCTATGCAATTGACAGTTCATGATAATGGGCTCAACTTGGGTTATCGCTACTTAGGCAAACACGTAATCAATATAAAATATACACTTGCGTCCAATTTATAAAACAAAGCATGTTTCCACCCCAAAGTTATAAATCATTGAAATCGTAAAAATGTGGGGCTATGAACTCACCTTGAGTTCTGATAATCCAAATATCGCAGATAACGCGTCACGTAAAAGATCAAATGCAACCTAAATTATCATAGGTCGTATAAGTACCATGTACTTTGATTAACTAACATCATATACAGGTCTATGTTAGTTACATCATACTATCGTTCGGGCTATCATAATTAAGAGGTCATGTAGTGAACGTATGAGGAGCTATGACACTTTAAATCGTAAATCCAACAACTCGTCGATACGCCACCCCGAAGAGGCCTCATTATGAAACTCCCTAGTAATATAGTACTTTGATAACCACATATAATTCTATACAGCTTAATCACCATCTAATTGTTTTGGAAAAATTGCGTTTAATTAGTTAAAACGTTTATAATTACCGTTGTAGTAAAACTGGCGTAACTTTCGCGTTTTAAGTCCGATTTTGACGTTTCTTATGCCCACGCTTTCGTATTAGGACGAGTTATCATAATTTGACATTTTCATAATTTTGATCCTCTGATGAACAGTACTTTTACTGTTCATACCAGTTATAAAGTTATTTTTATAGTTTTAATTATCGTAAAACCCGTAAACGTCATATTTTATTCGTTATAGCTCCGTTTTTAGTGATTCTTTCGAGCACGTTCTCGTAGTTGAAAGTTCTACTTATTTATGAGGTTTACAAAAATAATTATTTCTGTCATGAATAGTAACTTTTATAAAAATAGTTTTATAAAAGTATTAATTGTCGTAAACTCGCGAAATTCATAACTCGTTCGTTATTAATTGAAAAATTACGATTCTTATCATTTTGGAATCCTAAAAATATGTATTATTTGTTAAAAATACCAAACTTGCTGTTTGAATAATTTTTATAAAAAGTTTTTATAATCCGTTTATTTATCGTATAACTTGTTTTTACCGTAACTTTTTCGTTATTATTCCGTTTGACAAGTTTCTTACCTTTCCAGAATCGTCTTGAGATGTATTATATTATAAAAATATAAAATAAATATATTTTTACACTTTTGGACAGCCGAGATGATAGATATTGGCACTCCATGCCGGGAGACTATTTCCTTTATGTACAATCTTGTAAGGGTTTCCATATTATCTGTCTCTCTGGTAGGGATGAAATGTGCGGATTTGGTAGGGCGATCGACAATGACCCAGATTGTGTCATGTCTGTTTGAGGTTTTGGGTAGTTTTATGATGAAATCCATTGTTATTCTTTCCCACTTCCACATAGGAATCTCCGGTTGTACCAGTAAGCCGGATGGCTTCTGACATTCTGCCTTAACTCTAGAACATGTCAAATATTTACCAACATATTAAGCGATGATTGCCTTCATGTTAGGCCACCAATAGAGTTTCCTTAGATCCTGATACATCTTATCAGAACCTGGGTGAATGGAATACTTCAATTTATGGGACTCATTTAAAATTAAGTCTCTCAGATTACTAAAGAGTGGTAACCAACTTCGATTCTTGATACAACAAGTTCCATCAGGACATATTTCAAATTATTTGTCTATTCCTTGTAGGTTCTCAGCTTTGAGGTTTTCTTCTTTGAGTGCTTCAGTTTGAGCTTTGAGAATTTTTGATGGAATTTTGGATGAATGGTCATAACTAATGATCTAACTCGAAGTGGTTTGATTCGTTCCTTCCGGCTTAAGGCATCTGCTATGACATTTGCCTTTCCAGGATGATAGCGAATTTCACAATCGTAATCTGCAAGCAATTCTAACCAACGGCATTGTCTCATGTTCAACTCTTTCTGATCAAGGATGTGCTGAAGACTTTTATGACCAGTGAACACAGTACATTTGGTGCCATACAGATAGTGTCTCCAAATTTTAAGAGCGAACACTATTGCTCCTAATTTGAGATTAGGAGTGGTATAGTTTTCTTCATTAGGCTTAAGTTGTCGGGATGCATATGCAATAACCTTCTCTCTTTGCATTAACACCGCTTCCAGACCTTGATGGGATGCATCACAGTAAACAACAAAATTGTCATTTCCTTCTAGTAATACTAAGATTGGAGCTTCACAAAGCTTCTGTTTTAGCAGTTGGAAAGCCGACTCTTGGTCTTTTCCCCAGATATACTTCTTGTTTTTATGGGTTAATTCAGTCAAAGACTTTGCAATCTTCGAGAAATCTTTGATAAATCTTCGATAATAACCGGCGATTCCTAAGAATTGACGTATTTATGTAGGTGTAGTAGGAGATGTCTAATTCTTAACTGCTTCAATCTTGGCGGGGTCAACATGAAGTCCTTGACTATCAATTAAGTGTCCAAGAAATTGCACGATACGAATCCAGAAATCACACTTGGAGAACTTGGCATTCAAACTTCTCTTTCTTGGTAATTCTAGGATTATTCTTAATGATTTGCGTGCTTTCTTTGTTTTGAGTGTAGATGATAAGTATCATGATGAAGGGAATATCTCAATTTATCCAAGTATGGTTTACACACACGATTCATGAGATCCATGAATACAGCAGGTGCGTTAGTTAAACCAAATGGCATCACTTGAAATTCATAGTGTTCGTATCTTGTTCTGAAAGCAGTCTTGGGAATATCTTCATCCCTGACTCTCAGTTGATGATAGCCTGATCTTAAGTCAATCTTCGAGTAGACACTCGAACCTTGAAGTTGGTCAAATAAGTCATCGATCCTGGGTAATGGGTAACGATTCTTTACGGTAAGTTTATTCAACTCCTGGTAATCGATACACATTCTGAAAGATCCATCTTTCTTTTTGACAAATAAGACAAGAGCTCCCTAGGGTGAAGTACTTGGTCGGATAAAACCTCGGTCTGCTAACTCTTGAAGTTGGTTAGATAGTTCCTGCATTTTTTAAGGAGCTAATCTATATGGTGCTCGAGCTACAGGTGCTGTTCCTGGAATTAAATTGATTTGGAATTCTACTTGGTGAACGGGAGGAAGGCCAGGTAGATCTTCAGGAAAAACTTTTGGGAATTCTCTGACTACTGGGATATCTTCTAGTCTTTTCTCGTCTGACTTCTTTTCCAATACTTGGATTACGAAAACTTAACAACCTCGGGATATATATCTTTTGGTTTTTATACAGGATATGAGACTTAGTCGGGTTTACTTTGGTCACCTCGGATGATCAAAGTTTCACCGTTGATTGGGATGTGGATGACTTTCTCGTCACAAATAATTCTAGCATGATACTTGGATAGCGAATCCATACCAATGACGACATCGAAACTATCGAGTTTGATCGGAATAAGATCAATTTCGAAAGGTTGGTTTAACAAAGTCAGAGTTGCACCCTGAATAATGGTGTTTGTGCTTACTAAGTTTCCGTCAGCCATTTCGATATTGTAAAAGGTATCTATTGTAATAGGTGGAATATTTAGCATAGAGGCAAGAGATATGGATACGAAACTTTTATCAGCTCTAGAATCAAATAATACTCTAGCTAGATGTTGATTTAGAAACAACATACCCGTTGACTCACGTTAGGGTCTTGGGGTTATTCCTATCCCTTAAAGGTAGGCTCTTCCTGGGGCATTGTGTTGGTGGTCTTTCGGCAATGATTTGTATAATGTCCTTTCTCTCCACAGGCATGACAAGTAACTGTCACTGGTAGCAGATTACTTCCAGTGGCTGGCCCTTTATTTCTGCAGTTCTTGGTTAGATGGCCCACCTTGTTACAAGTATTACACTTAACAATGCAAGGTCCTGTGTGAGGCAGAGTGCATTTCTTACGCAAGGGACAGTTTCTAATATACCCATTATTTTCAGTTAGAGTGACAACATAAGACCTGAAGGTTTCATGTCTTCTGTTTTGTTATGGTTGGTGATTATTGTAGAGGGTTGTTGGTGTTGGTGTTAGGGTAGTTGTTGTTGTTGAAAGTTCTTCTGTTATCAAACTTTCGTTTGTGATCACTTGATACTTGCACCGGAGTGTGCTTTGTTACCTGATCCATTAGCCTCTGGGCTATGTTAATGGCTTCCTCTAGAATTTGAGGTTTAGAGGTGGTAACATTCCCTTCAATACTTTGAGCTAATCCTCCGATGAAAACTTCCATTATTTTCTTAAAATCTGGCACCATAGTGGGACATAAGGTTGTTTACCAATTTCCTGAATCTTCTACATTACATTGAGATGATTCCCCTTCATAGTCATATGGTAAAATTCGTCTTCCATCTTCTGGACTTCAGTTCGAGGACAATACTTCTTTATCAAAAGCTTCTTGAATTCAACCAAGGTAATCTTGTAAGCCTTCTTATTCCTAATAGTTTGGCAAAAGAATTCCACCAGGATAGAGCTTCTTCAGTTAAAGTACCAGTAGAAAAGTTTACCTTACCGTCTTCGGTCCAGTTGCTACGGGAAAACACTGATTCAATTCGCTCAAACCAGCGGATAGTCTAGCCGATCCTTAGTACACCATTTGGAAATTGATAGGTTGGCAGCTCATGAACTCTTTGTAGCTACACTTTCTTGTTACATGAGCTTCTCTTTCTCCGGTGTTCACCTATTGGTATTGTCAGCATTTGCCATCGTTGCAGCTTGTGCTTCTAGAGCTGTGGCAACACTGTCAGCAACTAGTTTCCTGATGGCAGCTTGAGTCATGGCTGGTGCTTCAGATGTTGATGTCCTTTTGAGCGGCATTTATCAAATAAGACAAACTAATATAGATGATAACATAATTCTTTCCTTAAAATGTGTAAGGTTAAAAAATTTTTAACAATAGTGATATTAAAATCATAGATACTTATTTGATATGAATTCTAACAAGCATCTAACTTATTAGTTTATTTTTTGGGGGTCATGGTAAGATTCAAAATAATGAAGACGGAGATGAAATATATGACACAGGATGAATATGAAACGGGATCACCATTATATTATATCATGAATGACTTGCCTTTGTACTGTACATAGTAAAAATTTGACAAGTGTTGTTATTTATACCACACATCCCGTGGCTAGGTTCTATCAAAAGCTATAACTAGTATGTAATCTAGTAGTCTGATAGTCCTTCCTGGCTGTTATTGTGTTCATAGATTGCATTCAGAAGACTTTCCTTATCTGCTTGGTGACGAGCTTGGATATCTTCGATGATTTGTTCTAGATTGGCAATCCTGAAGCGAGCCAGAGCAATCTTGCTGTTATTTCCCATTTGCTTTCTTTAAAGTTTAGCAATTTGAGTATGACTCTCGGAGTTCAACTTTCAGATTGTCAAAATCTTGTTGTATGATTACCCGACCTTTTCCAAGACCTTCTATTTTGTCTTCTATGTGCTCAATGCGGTCGAGAGAGAGTTCATCTAGGTGATTCAAAATTTCCTTAATTTGCTCTTCGTGACGTTCCAGACTTGTCTTACGAGAGCTTTCTCCTATCTCAAATTCTTGAGGTAGGGAAAAAGTAGAGGAGGATGATCGGTCACGACCTCGTTTCTTAAGTGGCAATAATTCCTCAGGAAGAAAGAATTCTTGAGAATTAAACATTGGAGGTAGCATTCAAGATGGAGGCACAATAGTTGGTGGTGGAATAGGTGATTTTTACATAGGTATGCATGCAATGACCTTCATATAGGGGTCATTATGAAAAAGTGAAAGAGTTGGTGAAGCTATTGGAACTAAACCAAATGAGTTATTTAAAGAGCTAGAATAAGTTTTTCCTGGTGAAGCTGAGACATAGTCCGGGGAAGCCGAGATATAGTCAGGAAAGTTAGAGGAAAAAGCATCCTCAATATTGAAAGTAGGGTGACTTGGAGAAGACATCGCTCTGTTAACAACCCGGTGGTAAATAACATAAGTTATTTATATAATAGTATAATAATTATGTACTTTACATACTATTCCGGAAGATGTAGTGGCACGAAGGACTTTCTTGGATGGAAAAAGAAAACTAGTTATAGTTAAGATTTCAACCTTGTTCTCTATAACTGTGGCTCTTGATACAAATCTATAACACCCCCATTTTTGACATATAGCAGCGGAAGCTAATCTGTGGTATTATTTCATAGTACAACAGTCATAATCATAGAAAACGACTCAAAAGAGATGTTTTTAAAAGATGTTATCATTCGTTATTTCATCAGAGTTTTTACAAACAGAGGTCCCAAAATCTACATGAAAACATAAAGTTTGAATGATAACAGTTTAGCCATCTTCAAGTCCGTGCCACTCCGTGCCATAAGTTGCTCAAATACCTGAGATAAACATGCTAAAAAGGTCAACACAATGGTTGAGTGAAATTCATAGGTTTATGGTAAACAGTTTGAATACAAGTTCAATAGTGGGTTACGTTGTTATACACCCATAAGTGTAATAATTGCAATGAGTATAATCATTATAGAAAACAATATTATTGCCCGAAGTTCATGCACCAAGACCTTGAGAAAATCAATAATCACAATAAGTTGCCCCAATGGGTGCATTTCCCAAACACCCGCATAGTGATTCAAATGAAGTGCGTTTGGTTACCAGAAAGTATAGGTACACCAACGGGGAAGCTCAGTCCCAAATAGATCTATTCACAGCATTCACGCTTACTCCGAAAAGTAATTAACGGTTCATGATAGTGGGGTCTTAATGGCAAAAGTAAGGACTTAGGCAATAATATATCAGGATAGCATACAGTTGGAAAAATACTCGTATTCATGGTTTATAGCATGTATCCCCCTCGCGGGTTTATGAAACATTAGAAGATTTAAAATGCGAGGCTATGAACTCACCTTAACAGGGGAAATCTGATTGATGGCAAAAGTATATCAAGTGAAAGTAACGGCTTTGTCACGCAACCTGGGGTAATATGTCAAGTCTTAGTGTGATGGTTTATGTTTCAAAACTTTATAAAGTTTAACGTATTACTTTGATTTATTAATTTATAGAAATATTGTATCATTGTTCGGGCCATCATAATTCAGAGGTCATGTAGTAAACGTTTGAGGAGCCAGGACACTTTAAATCGTAAATCCAGCAAACTCGTCAAAACGTATACCCAAATGAAACTCCTCACATGAAGCTCCCTAGTAACGTGATACGATAAGATTTTAAGTTTCTTCAAAAGTTAGTCGATGATAAATTACGTTAAATATATAACGTAATTGTTTTATAATGCGCCGATCGATGATTAATAACGATTAATGTGTCGGGTTTTAATAAAATCGAGTTTTATAATATTAATATATATTTTTATAATTTATATAAAAATATTATATTTTATATTTTTAAGTTTGCAAAAATGGTAATATATACCCTTGGTTTATAAACTTTTACAAGTTTAGTCCTTTATATATAATAAGTTTATAAATATTAAACCTTTAATTTAGAAATTGGCAAGATAGGTCCTTATAGTTATAACTTTAGAATAATGACATTTTCAGCCCCTCTAGTTATAAATTTCAGAAAGTTACGATATATACCCCTATGCATGAAAACATTTGCAAATCAAGTCCAAAAAGCCATGCAAGCTTATTTTAGGGTTCCAAATGATATTTGCAGGTTATAGCTTATTAGAATAAGCTAAAATAAGATGTTCTAATGTAACAAAAGTTTAGAAAAAGGATTCGTTAGCTAGAAAATCAAAACGGGTCGTTTTTAGGGTCTTAATAAAAACGCATGGGTTTGAGGATTCAAGGCTTCAAACAAGAGTTTATATATGATCTTAAGAGTATTATGAACATTCTAATACAGATTATAAGCTTATTGAACAAGATTTTGAGCTTACTTGAGCTAAAATGGGTTGAAATGGGGTTTTCGGGTTCGTACGCCTAGTAACGACTTCAAGGGCTTCTTTTTCTTAGTTCTTAGCTTCTATTCTGATCTTAGGGGCCTTATACTTCTTCCTTGGCTTAGCTAGAAATCCATTTGAGTGTGAGATAAATGTTTGAGGTGTGATTTGAATGAATGGGGGTGCTTGGCTTATATAGGGTTTGAATGACCCTTGGTGCCTAAGTTTGGGGTTTAATTAGTATCAAGGCTAGAATAGATGATTCATGGGAGCTATAGTGATGAGTATTGAGATCTAGAAGAGTAAGATTGAATGGTGGAAGGGTGTATGAGGGTTTCGGGTTTAATGGAGTGACAAGGAGGTGACAAGGCTAACTTGGTGGCAAAGGTGGTGATGGAGGTGCTAGGTGATGCAAGGGAGGTGCTTGAGGTGCTTGGTTGCTTAAAATGGGTCAAAAATGAAAGAAAATGGGTGTCGGGTTTGGTTTTGGTTCGGCTTAGGGTTTAGGGTTTTAAAACGTGGATTAGGGTTAAGATTAGGGTTTAGGATTAAGATTAGTGTTAGGATTAGGGTTTAGGATTAAGGTTTAATGTTAGGATTAGGGTTTAGGATTAGTTTTTAGGTTTAAAGTGAAATTAGGGTTTTAGGGTTTCGTTTAGGGTTTAGGGTTTTAGATTAGAGTTTAGAAAGGATTTAGGGATTAGGTTTAAGGTTTAGGAGTTATGTATGAAGTGTTTGTACCTTGTACTAAAGAGGTGGTACGAAATCTAAAATGAAAATGGTTAAAAATGAGCTTATTTGAAATTCAAGCATTGTTGATTTGTACATTGAGTATTTAGGACTTGTACATTCATTTAAAGGGAAAATATATTTCAAATGTTGTGCATTGTACACTTGTACACATGCTTTGAATACTTGCACATCCATTTTATATGTATACATTACATATAATTAGGGTTTTGATATAAACGTTAACGTTTAATGCTTGTTTTGTAGTAACGTTTTAAATTGTACGTTAAATTGATAATGTACTTGGAAAAAATGATATTAAGATATTGAATTGACATATTAGGATGTTTACATGATGTAAACATAGATATAGATGGCATTGGTAGAGGTTGCGTAAGCTCGTTTACTTTAGAGATGCAAGTTACGTTGCATAATGAGATAAAGCAAAAAATTTCATGTAAAAAGGTGGTATATATATAATAGATGGATAATTACATTGATGAAAAATACGGGTTTTTATACATTTTAAGCACATTTCTCTCCTTATTTTAAATTCTAAGTCACTTATTTTTTGAAATACCAAATGATTAAAATTTGTGTTGAAAACTTCATGGGAAGAGAAATGTTTCAGTATGGATTATGTGGAACATGTTTCTTTTTGTTTGCTTCCCCTCAACAATACATGTAACACTATTTGTCGTTGAAATAACACCAATGTAATATTGAGGGATGGAGATAGTGTCGAGTACACAATAATTGAAAGTTTATGAAATGTCATTGAAGAATACTTGAAAAAATTGTACTCGGACACTATATGTTTATAAACCCATTAAAAATAGTCGTAAAAGAATGTGTTGATGCGTTATTTGTTTTAAAATAATTTTAACAAGTTTTAAATTTAAAAAACTCGTTTCACCTATGGTCTACAACGCACTAACGAGAAGAGAACCCGGTTGTGTGTAGTGTAGGTTTGGTAAATCTGAGGTCGTTCCAAGAGCTAAAGGGCGGTCTATTATTTGAGTTTACTGGTTGTCATGTTTTAAAGTTGTTTGGAAGATTATATTTGCAAGAGAATAAATAAGAGGAATTAAAGTGGTTTTATTCAATCAATGGAATTGGTATAGTGGAAAACCACTAAGAAGACGACCCCATTTTAACTAATTAAATAGCCTAAGTTTAATTATCTTGATCTCAAGTGAAATATCTAATTCTCATTTTACTATTGCTTCTAATATCAACAGACCCGAATTGGCATTTGAGGTATGTCCTATACTTCATAAGATCCCAGGTCCCTTGTAAGTCACAAAGGTAGGGCATCCAAGTTGTAGTGATTAATCCCCAACTATCCTAAAGACCTTGTCTATAACCTAGATAGATTATAAACTCCCTCTGAAAGAGTTCCTGAGCTTTTTAAGTATTTAAAGTGATAAAGGTGGTAATTTGGTCAATTCTTACACTATGGATAGATGTCAACTTATCCTAGTACCCTGCTAATCCTAAGTTCAACAGGTTCGCCTAATAAAAGGACTAACATGATCTAAACCACCCGCAATACTACCAAAACTCAATGATCAATGACAGGCAATACAGATATCCAATAAAACAATGATCAGACGGTAAGATTAAATAAATAAACGAAGGAATAAATAATAAATTAAGAGGTTAAAAAAGAGCAACACAATTTAAGCATATTAATATTAAACATCAAAACCAATTGAGCTGATAATAAATAAAATCATTTAAAAACTAATTAATTCTAATCAAACCTGGTACTTGTTGAAGAATCATGTACAAATCATGCTAAAATAATGTTCCTGATCTTTTAGTTGGATCCCGTGGCAAACCCGCCCTATACCCGAACCAAGCAGTCTAGTTGGCTGCTCTTTCTTCTTCCATTGTCTTATGCGTCAGGATAACTAAAAAACCACCAGAGAATGAATTTGAATTGATGAATAAATAATTTGTCTCCACGCACAGTATTTATAGCCCACTTTAAAAGTTTAGGCTCTTTATAAATTTTAGTCCCTCGTCTTCCATTGACTCATGAAATATTATAAAAAGTGTGCGTGTTTGGTCCCTGTGATGAGTCATCATTACGGCGTAACTGCATCAACCGAGTTACGCCGTAATTCTTCTGACGTGACATTCCAAAATTTAGTATAAAAATTGGTTACGGCGTAATTCCTACGGGACAGTTACGCCGTAAGCCTTAGTCATCATAAATATCTTCTTTATTGATTACTCATGGCGTAACTCCTGCGGGCCAGTTACGCCGTACTTTTTCTAATTTTGATATTCTTCGATCATTTTAATCTTATAATAATATACTACCCATACTAAATAATATAGTATGGGTACTATTTTTCATTTGGTTCATAAGTTGTTTCCTAGAGAAATATAGTAGCCTTCATTAGATTTTAGTACCTCTACTAAATAAATTAGTATTGGTACTAATTTTGGCCACTTTTTGTACACTTCTGTTCCAATGCCTTTAATTACCTGAATTTGAAATATAAACGAATTAAGTACCAAATTCATATAAAAATGACATAAAGCAAGGCAATAAACATGGGAAGAAAGCAGGGTTAAGAACTCATAAATTCAAGAGATTATACAAGGTTGGTGTCACAAGAAGAGTAGCATCCTCAGATGATGAAGGTTTGGGTGCTCAAGAGGATGCATCTAAACAGGGGAGGAGTAGAATTGAAGCCATTGACAAAGATGCTGAAGTTACTCTAGTTGAGACTCATATGAGGAATGATGAGACTAATGATAATCTGATGTTTGATATTGGTGTTTTTGATGGTGATGAGATAGTTGTAGAGGCTGAAGAGCCTGTGATAATGCTGCTACAACTACAAAGTCACATCTCCGTTAGTATGATGAAAAATTGATTTAGCTCAAGAAATTACACTAGCTCAAGCACTTGCTGCAATGAAGAGTGCAAAACCTAAGGAAAAAGATGTGGTTCAAGAATCAAGAGAAAATGTTAGTACTGCCACTACAATGGTTAGTACTGCTACTACAATAGTTGTTGCTACACCTGCAATAACTACACCACCACAACAAAGAGCTAGGGAATTGCTTCATAGAACCTGTTGAATCCACTGTAACAACAATAGTTTCTTCTCAGAAGTCCAAAGACAAAGGCAAAGAAATAATGAATGAGCCTGAAAAGCCATTAATGAAGAAAGATCAAATGGCACTTGATGAAGAGATTGCAAGAGAGATTGAAGCTGAAGGCGCAAGCAGGAGTGGAAAGATTTCAAAAGAGAGAGCGCACAAGAGAAGCTAGCCCAGAGCAGTATTCCCAATAAGAATGAGACAATGAGCAAGCCATGATGGAGGAAGATTATAAGTTAGCTGCAAATTTACAAGAAAATGAAAGAGAAACCATGTCCATTGAAGAAAAATCAAGAAGGCGACAGAACTTATTAGAAGAAGAAGATAGTCTTTGCCCGACACAAAGAGCAGCAGCATAATAAGGAATAAACCTCCCACTAAAACTCAAAGAAGAAATCAAAAGATACAGTATCTGAAGAACATGGCAGGCTACTCATATGCACAATTAAAGGATAAAAGCTTTGATGAAGTTCAGAAGCTTTTTGAAAAACATATGAAGTGGATAAATAGCTTTGTTCCCATGGAAGAAGATCTTCCTTTAGAAAAGGTACAAAAGGAAGAAAGTAGTGAAAAGAAAGCTGAAGGCAGCAACAGAAAGAAATCAATTGGTAGGAAAAGAGCAAAGGATAAGCAAGAACAAGAATCTTCCAAAAGGCAAAGAGTGGAGGATGATAAAGAGGAAGAAGAGCTTAAGAAATGCTTTGAGCTTGCTAAAGAAGAAGACGTAACAACAATGTTATACCTCTAGCTACCAAAGTACCAGTTGTAGGTTTTCAGATTCACACAAGAGGTAAGCCAGGGTATTATGAAATATTAAGAGCTGATAGATCGTTCAAGCTAATACCATGTTGGTTACTGCCCAATTTAGCTTTATGTGAATTTGACAGAGTAATGAAGCACTTAGTAAAATTTGTGGCAAGCTAGTTAAAGCTAAGCATGGGCATAACAGCCAGAGATGCTAACTTTGAAAAGGGCCTCGGAGTGTCTACTGGGGATGATTTGGGAGTAATGCTTGAACCTGATATAGAAAGTGAAGTATGGAGATCTTTACAAGGATACAAGGTGACAGTTTGGAAGTTATATGATTCCTTTGGAGTGCACTTTGTAAGGTTTAAACATTTACATGTCTTTATGTTGGTTGAAAATAGATATCCCCTTACACCAATAACAATCCACACAACACTGTTGAACAAAAATTCTTTCAAGCTGTATCAGTTGGTAATGAGATGGTTTATCAACTACTCAAGTTCATGGTAAAGCAGCAAAATGGTCAATGAAGTGTTTGGAAGCATCCTCCTGATGATGGTAAAATCTTTGAATGAAACTTAAAGATTCAGAAGATGAACATTAAGTTTAAGGAAGGATTGTTAGGATTAAAAGGCTTCTTAAAGTTACTACTGCTTAGGTGAATGTTACTGCTGTTAAGCAAAATACTCTAAGTAGTTAAGATTGTTAGTGGAAAGTTAATACTGTCAGTACAATGTTAGTACTGTTAGTAATCTTATTAAAATATATGCTAAGTAGTTAGTGGTGCTAGTAGTAAAGTTAAGACTGCTAGTACACAGTTACTATTGTTAGTATATATTAGTACTACTAGCACTAAAGTTACTACTGCTTATGTTTATTAGTACTACTGGTACAAAAGTTAATGCTGCTGGATTACAACTGCTAGAAGAGGTCTAATGTTCCACCCAGGATTAAATACAAGTAAGAGATAAGGATTGTTTGGAGAACAAGAATACTTACGAAGATAAGTATTAGTTATTTGTAAAGAAGATATGTATAATGTATTTGTTTAAGAGATTACGTTTGCTTTTAGAAAAGATCATGATATCTTAGGAAAGTATTGTAAAGCCTTGTAGGACTCCTTGGTGTATAAAAGGAGGTCCTAGGGTTTAAAATTTACTCTGTATACAAAATGAGTCATTGCCATAGCTTCAAGGTTGTAAACCTAACACTTTTCAAAGAAGTGTGTATAATATATTGAAGCTTATTGTTTTGGTTGTAATTCTATTTGTCATACACACATTACTATTATTCTTTTTAGTGGTATAAACTAGATTCCGCATAGCTTATATCATACACTCAAAGTTTTAGTCTTAGTACCTTTGGATTTATCCAAGGATACTAAACCTTACATCAAGGCTACGAGTCAAGATTCTGTTCATGGACATCAACAAATTAACCATATCTTTTTCAAGCGATTTACATCGTGAGTGATTGGATTTTGCCATTTGTTTTGAACACGATCTTTCCAGTCTGATTCAACAATCTGATGTTTTCAATGTTAATCATAAGATGATCAAATGTTCGCTTACTTGGGATCATTGAAGCTTTAGTAGGAAAATATTCAATACGTTTTATCAAATTAGTTGTTTGTTTCTGAAAAGATTTTCTAAAAATATTCCTTCTTAGTTCATTGGCAAAAAACAATTGCTCACGAGACATTTTAGTTTGAGGTGTAAAAAGTTCGTAAAGACTATTTTGCTTCGTGTAATCATATGGTTTAACCGTCTTTTTACATAACTTTGATCTACTCTCTTTCGCAAGACGGATTATTTCATCAGGTTCGAGAGCAAATAAATTAGCAAGATCATTCTTATCATATTTGACATTGTAAAGAAATCTCCTCTCCTTTTGAGCTTTCTTGAGGTACAAAGGATTTGCAAAACTGCTTTTGCCCAAACCACTATAATACGAACTCGGTTTAGGAGTCATCATATGCATGGTTTGAACAAATTGATCAATTTTATAAATAGTGTTTAAAAACTTTACTTGGTTTTCCAAGGCTATTAATTTGTCAATGTTTTTGTTTTCTCGTTCTTTAAATTCTTTTGCATTTGCTCTTTTTCCTTAACATTTGAGAAATCTCACTTTCATGTGCAGAGATCTAGTTTACAAGCTTGGCATTTTCTTGTTTAACACAAAAAGTTGTATATGATTGAGTTATTGAAGATTCATTATGTAGTCATTTAGTTTCTTCTAATAAGCCAAGAGCTTTTGCACATTCAAGTTCAGCTTTCTCTTTGTCTTTGTGATTTGTTTGGAAAATTTCGTACTTCTCAAGCTCACTTGTGCAATAAGATAAATCTTGTTTGCTTATCTCAAGATCTTGTATGCTTTTCTCAAGATCTTGTTTGCTTTTCTCAAGCTCATGATTGAGATACATGTTTGCTCTCTTTAATTGCTTTTGTATCGTTTTGTTCTCATCAACATCTAGTTTTAAATTAACAATTAAAGAAGCAAGCAACACACGTTCATCCTCAGCAGCATGTTGGTCAACCTTGCTTACATTCCATTAGGTGTAACTCGCAATTCATATAGCAATTATATTCGGACTTGAGCAATTGTTTTTTTTTTTGGAGCCATCAATGATTATGTAAGAGAAGGAACTATTTTGTAGAAGAAAATCTCCTGATGAATTTTTGACAGAGAAAGAAAAAGCAGAAAAAAAGTGAGAAAAAAACAAACATAAAGTACATGAGATGGAAACAAAAAAAAAAAAGCCTACTGGCTTTTATCTTTACCCAAGTGCCGCTATAAATCTGATAAAATAAGATAAAATAACGTATCTGAAAAAATATTAGTGTTCCAATTTGTCTGAGCGCGATTCCAATCTGTAACAGCCTTCAATGCATCAATGTAAGATCGAACATTAGTATCATACTTAAGGATCTGAAACATATTAGAAAAAAAAAATGAGAGAAAAAAAAGACATCAGAAATTAGTTGAAGATCTATGTTTGAATGAAGATGTATTGAAGTGATGTTGTTTGTGATTAATCAGTAAGTTATCAGACTGGAATGGGAAAAAAGTCGTTGGTAGGAAATTCTTCTTATTCTACGTTATCTATTTCGCGTGTTTTTGTGCTTCAAAAACAAATGGCCCAAATAAATTCCCTCACCTCTCTACACGATGTAAAATTTTATGTCTTTTGTGAAATAAAATAAAAGGATTTGATTATTGAATTTTTTTTTTGAATTGCTGAAAGTTTTTGCTGTTGCTTAAAAAAAAGAATGTTATGATTAATTTGTTGATTATCCGATTTGCGCGAATCTGCATAGTATCGTTGTGTTAGATGACTCCTTTAGCTTTTGTGTGAGTTGTGTTCAAGAGTTTAGTCTATAACAATCCTTGGAGCATAGATACACTCGCAAACAATTTACCGTAAAGTTCGTGCGTACAAAGACTGTGAATAATATCTGTGATGTTGTTTGGTTAAATTGTCTGTATATATGAAGCTGATTGTCCAACGGAATCTTCGATATGCATATATACCCAACTAGAAAAAAGAATGTGTAATATTAGTTAGTGTGTGTGTAAGAGGACAAAAGTAGAGAATGACAACGCAATAACATGCAAGTAAGCTTAAAGATTTTATATTTAATTAACGCAACAAGCTCTTTGACTATGTATTAAGGTTAGAGTATGTGTTTGTTCAACGCATTTGAAGAGCGTATTATTTTGGCGAATGAATCCCTGTCACATTTCGCGAGCCCATATGCGATTTTAAATTTTCTACTACCCTTTGGGTACCTCCTCCAGTTATGCGTACACCAAGGAGTACAGTGGTCAAGGCTTTACTAATGTACTTTACCAGGAAAGTATTCCATGATCTCTTGTCTATAACAGCTAAATACGTGTAAGTGCCTCTTATAGAACAACATATAAGATACCTATGCTCTGTATCTGACAGTTACCATATCTATTATGTGCTCTAACTCAACTCTGAAATACATTATACGTCAGCTAGAATATATCTGTTCTTGTCGCAGTCTGCTTTGTCCAGACCAAACAATACCTATTCTCTTTAATAATATTTGTGTACTTTAGTGTTTTATTGATCCTCAAAACCCGACGATAAGCTCGTTCAATGTCAGAAACAATACCACCTTGAACTCGCTCTTTATTAATCAACAACTAAGCAGTTCGTATTAGTACCTATTACCATCAAATCATGTATCTTTAACCTGATAAATGACACATGTGTAGTATTGTCTTTGTATGTACCCTTAAGAGTTACACATATGCTCCACCCTATAAACCAATGTGATCAAGTACGCTTAACACCCAATATGTACATCGAAACTCTACCGTCGTTGCCTAAACCCCACATTCCCCCATTCCCTACATTACTACCTGCACCAAGAGACCAAACTACAAACCATCTCTCCCCATCACACCTCTCTCACCCTAACTCTCCTTGTCTTACACATGCACATGAGCAGAGACCATGACTCCTCTTTGACATAGTCCTCAACATTGTCACCCCCCTCACACCACATACTCAACCTACATAAAAGCTGAATCAACACTACCCTCTTCTATACACTGTCCCCCCATCCTACCCACCTACACCCACATGTAAAATTCTTAGCCTTTGATACCCTACCAATCCTTCTATATCTCCGCTACAATGAAATCTCTCGATTATACCTCACAACTACATACTAGTACCATACCTACAGTCCTACATACCAACGACGTGTTTCTGTGTCACGCTACAAAGTCTCATGCCATTACGTATCTCCCCCGCTCTCACATAACACCCACAATGAATACCCAATAGACCATCCACTCCTGCAACTGAAGATCCCAAGAGAGCATCATCTCAAAAGATATTGTCATCTCACCTACTACATCTCTATTGCTCCTGTACTCACAGTTCCTCCCAAAAATCCATTCCACTGTCCGATAGAGCAATGTGTGCAAATACTCTAGTCGTGATAATAGCACATACGCTCAAAGTCTGTTACTAATCAATATTGATCATGTTTGACTCCTAAGTGCAATACAAATAAGATATCGCAGCCCCTGATGTGCAGCTCGTGTAGCATCTCAGAACCTCTACCTCACCTCACACCCCTCGATCGCATATCCACCTCCAAGAAATCTCATACTCAAGAACACATCCAGCCCCAATGTGTCATAAGATGTTAACTTGAGTCAATCCCCCCCCCCTCAGTCAGCGTTTTATTACAGATGAGCCATCGTGTCTCCGTAAGTCTGATATAACATTCTTGATTAATGTCAGTATGTACAAAACTCACACACACAACTAATCTATTTGACTGCATCGTTGACTCTCTTCTATAACAGTGTGAATACTAAGCGTCCGACAAATACGTATAATCATAAGTAATCTCTACTATCTCACCTACATGCCTCCTAGTACAATCAATAACAACTCCACCGTGTGTGTTAAAAATACCTGTGTGTGTACACACCCCCACTCTATCATCACTCCACTCTCCTCGTCTCAGCTAACTAATGTCCAACACTTCAACTACACAACCCCCCATACATTATTAAAACTATTATCACACATGTGTAACTAACCACCCCAGCTCTTCTGTATAATATCTTTCATGATTCTCTCACCCACGGCCTCCTGACTCCCTCCTAGTGAACCTACGACTACAAGATCACTCACCCTCTCACAACCTCACCCCAACCATCCCCATCCTTGAACACACAACTCCTCCTCATGATTTCCCTCCAAATGTTACTCGTCATCAAAGCACTCACCTCTCCACCAACCTCAGATGTGTGCCCCAACAACAGTGCTTTCAAACCCAAATGCACCACCACTAGAGAACATCCACATATCGCTTCTACCTCCAGAAGAATGAACACCAGACTGTGTCACACCTATACTTACTCTACCTCCAGATCGGAGTTCTCACCACCTAAAGATCTAACATCTACCTTAACCCTGTGACCAACTGAGGTGACCTGGTGTGCATCAGCTAGCCATAAACGAGTGTCCCACTAATAGTAGAGAGTCCCTTACCGTGTCGTGTGTCCTTAACACATCACAACACTACTCTTGATATCCCCCCCCAACATCCACCACCTTACAAATACTCCCCGATCAAGTACACACAGACCTGCTCTTATATCTAAGCCACTACACACAACCATTTGTTCCGCTCTGCTATCTCCGTTAGTAAGCTGTCACCACACACCATACTCAAGTTGACCACAATCCATAAAATTATCATTACACCTCTCGATTTCACGCCTCCACTCCTGTGAGCAGTCGAGCTATAAGATAGGTGTAAAGCTCCTAAGAACCCTCGATGTAGACTATAGAGAGACAAAACCAGACAGACCACCAGGAATGCCGTATCATAGTATCTATCCCTCAGATCACTCACACTCACAAATAGTATATATAGTGCACTCCCCCACTATCACAAAAACCCAATCACATCATCACATCACACACACCTAGACACACTCACAACACACACCTGAAATCCCCATAATAATGTGTGCACCACGATCATGTGTCAATATAGAACTCCTAATCTCAATACACAACAAACCTAACCCAAGAGATCTCTCATAAGATAGAACTCATCCCCACTCCTCACCTCCTGCCCTTGTCCCCTCCAGATGAAGTTCTCCACGCGCATACTTACCACAACGCAAACGCAACAATAATAAATATAGAGCCCATCATACATAAATCATACCATAATCCTGAGACGTCATGTAGAATAAACATACTTGACCTCACAACTTGATAAATCCTCACTACAGTGTGTGTCTATAGCACTATATGTCATCACCACCCTCTATCTCTCCCTCCTCTTCATGCACTCTCCTCTATACTAATGTAACTCACACATGTACCTATATACCCTGACAGGCTAATATCATAGACTCTACACGTCACATCACTCACTAACTCCAACTACACTAACCCGTAATAACTCACACTAAGCATAGTTCGACTCGTCAGATAAGCTACTCAATCACCAATGTACCACTATAACAACTTGATATGTTGTGACGTACCACTAGACATAAAATCACCTGTAGTAGACGGATCACTCTCACCATACAAGTTGACGTATTAAGACTATATCTGTTACGTCGATCATTAGAATATAGAAACACATCACTGAGTGCAACTGATGATAATAATAGAGACATCCATATGAGATCATGTAATTGAAACCTCTATCTACTCGTCTCCACTGTTCCACCTCTATACCCATCCCAACATCGATGCTATACTAACCTATCTATAAAATAGACTGCGGTTGTCTACCCATTACTCATTCCCTATCAGAGTAAAAACCCTTTCGCACTGGACTCGGTTATCCACTCCCTGATGTTAAGTGTGAACCCTACCCCAACCTACCTAATTATAAACAGTATGTACTCTCACGTAACGAGCTACGCTCATTAACATAAGTCGTACAAAGTCTTCACTGCCAACACCACTAAGACACCCATGTGCACATCGCTGTGCAATATCACCAATACATTCAATAAGTTCATACTCACATAAAATATCAGACACTCATGTCCAGCCACCAACATTTATCGACCCATGAAAACTCTAGTTAGAGCCACCAACATCTACCAACCCAGAACAGTATAAATAGACAGGTACACTATATACCATACCTCCCAACCTAACCCTACTCACTGATTGTCGTGATGCACTACTGAATAAATCTCGTCTATCACACATCAGAGATACGATGAGCGCACGCACTCTACAAAAATGATCCCTACCTTATACCACACGCTATTTTCTAATATGCCTCATTTCAAACTTTGAACAACATTGATAGCAGTTCGCCGACTCTCTCTCAATCAGCGACCATCAGAAGTGCCCGAGTGTGTCTGTCTATGCAATTCTCAGTGAGACACCCAAAGAAGGCACAAATGTGTGATTATGACCATGTGACTATCACGACATGAATAGAGCTATGATCCCACGTATCGCTATCATGTTAGCATCTCATCCGAGCAGTAAGCTCAGAACCATCACTGATCCATCCTACTCAACCCTGAAGATAGAGTCATTCTAGATTGTTCGTTGCTAGCTCACGCTTCTCTCTCTGAGTTAGCTTTCCACTCCCGAACCGAGCGTGTAGACACCTCCCCCCTTTATAAATTCCCCCAGCCACTACCCACTATCAACCAAGTCACCTCCGTCGCGCTCGCATCACGCCCAAGATCACAAAACTTGTTAAATGTGAGCGTAGATAATCGCAACTTCTGTGTTATGCTAATGCACGATAATCCCGTCGCAATATTCTCATGTAACCTCTCACATAAATTAAACTTGAGTCTACCTGCACACTAAAGTCGAGTTGTGCAAAAACTATGCCAAGTTACAAGACGCAGCGATACAACCTATCATGTCATCCCTTTAGATCTACCGGAAGGTCTGTGTACAGCCACTAATTAAACCATGTAGTCAATAGGAGTTCGGAGTATTTCCAAACGCGAGAATCAATTGAGACAATATATAAGTCATTCTTTAAGCGATAGTCTCCAAGTCTTCGAATATAGCATAGCACCCGTATCCTATAATATCCTGTAGTAGACCACTACTTGATAATTTTGGATAGTCTAGTTAATATGAATCTGAATAGACATACTTGCCACAGCAACAAGGCAATCTCTAAACTGTCCCCTATAGCCACATACTTGTGAGCCCTAGAGCCATACAAACTGAGTCATAATCGTGAAGCAGGTCTTGTGTCTACACATCTTCCACTCAATCCTACACACTCTCTCAAACACACTCTTCTCTCACTCTCTACTATCGTGTTGTGAATGCTGTCATATTGTAACGTGTCTGTTAAACTGTCTGACATGTTCTATCTGCCAATCAGATCTGTAGATACGACATCACATTATGATAGATAAAGTCTTCGTACTCAGCTAAGTCGCTCTGTTGTGTGTGTCCTATGACTGTCACAAAGTGTCGACTGCACTTGAGCCTCACTCTATTCATCTCTACAGGTGTTACTCTATTAGTGACATCGACCTGTACTATGAATAACGACGCGATAGGACTCCATACACCTCCGAAAACTCGCCTCTACTCTGTGACATGTCCATCTGAGATAAGATGATGGAGAGTTACTTTCTGCTAGAGTTGTGTCTCTCTACTAAGCTAGCGCTATTTTATTAATACTACTGAGTGTACTCTATTGTGTTTGAACTAGCTCAAAGATTAACTCGGCACTAGTCTTGTAGACGCTCTGTTGGTTTTTTTCTGTTCCCATGTAGATGTGACGCGCACTCTGCTGCGTGATGTGTTTTATCGTATAGATAGATAGAGATGATTGTGTTTTGATGCATAGGTAATGGCGTTGAAATGTTGACTATGATATGATCTCTCTCAGTATATTGTGGATGGGTTTTTATACCGCGGTGAGACGTCTCAAGAAGGCATCTCGGTAATAAGAATGAGTGTGATCTGATAGACAAGTGGGCCTGAAGAAAATTGGGGCCGGAGTTAGCGCACCTTTGTGATCCACTAGATCATTTATTAAGTCAGAAGGTGTACTAAATATGTCAATGTAGAGGATTAGAGTGATACTCATATATTAGTACATGTCTTCGAGAAATAAATAAGACGACTTTGTGAACCAAACTGGATAAATATGTGTGTTGAGTTCTCCGCCATACTATCTGTATTTAGTATGGGATAGTATTGATTATTCGTTATAAGATTAAATATAGATCGAAAAGAATATCAAAATTAGAAAAAGTCGGCGTGTAACTGGCCGCAGGAGTAACGTCCATGAAGCTAATCATGTCACTCAGTCAATAGTAGAGTCTCGCTCGATTGAGTATAGTGCATGAGAGACGCACTACCATAACGAGCTCACTCAATCCATAAATACTCGCTCGGCGATCAAACACTCGTCGTTCTCTCCCGAAGTGCTTCATGTCAGTCAAATGTTATGACCTTGGCAACTAGTCTCTAACCGAATCTCTCTTCCCCATCAGATGTGAAAGTGGGTATATTAGTCTCTCCTGATTATAGAGAAGTAGCTAAGACGTATCACGCGCGCGCTATACCCGTATGCTCTATGTGATTGAGAGTTAGACGCAAATGTGGCTTGCGCTCAGTTCTGCCTAGTAGTTGTAGGAGATAGAACTCATGCCGTGAGGACTACCAGAATCATATGGCATAATCTCTATTCGCGTGTTTTTGTCTCGCGCTATCTCAAATGTCGCTTCACTGAACCTCACAATTCACCACAAGGATTGAGTCAAATGGAAGACGAGGGACTAAAGACTGCGCTGTAATGTAAATGTAGTCTGTGAAGCAACTCCTGTTGTACAGGTAAGAAGAGCGCTGAGATTAAGTAGATGTTGCTAGTGTAGGGGATAGGATAGTTTAGATTCTATATTTGATACGGTGTATGGCCTAAGATTCAGACAGAAGTAGAGTGTGTCACTTCCGTTTTGGTTGTTTGTGGTAGACAAGTCGAGTTCGCATGTCCAACGACGTAAAGTGCGAGTACGAAGACTTTAGAGAAGAAGTAATCGCGAACTCTATCAGATTCGTGACGGAAGCCACGGTATAACCACCGAATTGTTCACATGTCCAAGATCCCAGCCAACTAGACGGTTGGTTCGGGTATTGGGCTGGGTTTTGCCACGCGGTATCAGAACTATAAAGATCAGGAACTATTATTTTAGCATGGATTTGTACATGATTCTTCAACTAGTATAAGTTTTGATTTTAATTTAATTATTTGTAATGATTTATTTGGTTTTCAGCTCAATTGGTTGATGTTTAATATTAATTATGCTTAATTGTTGCTCTTACCTCTTAATTTATTATTTATTCCTTCGTTTATTTATTTAATCTTACCGTCTGATCATTGTTTTATTAGATATCTGTATTGCCTGTCACTGATCATTGAGTTTTGGTAGTATTGCGGGTGGTTTAGATCATGTTAGTCTTTTTATTAGGTGAACCTGTTAATTCTTTCGGATTAGCAGGGGTCTAGGATAAGCTGAATTCTATCCCTAGTGTAAGAATTGACCAAATTACCGCCTTTATCACTTTAAATACTTAAAAAGCTCAGGAACTCTTTCAGAGGGAGTTTATAATCTATCTAGGTTATAGACAAGGTCTTTAGGATAGTTGGGGATTAATCACTACAACTTGGATGCCCTACCTTTGTGACTTACAAGGGACCTGGGATCTTATGAAGTATAGGACATACCTCAAATGCCCAATTCGGTCTGTTGATTATTAGAAGCAATAGGAAAATGAAGATTAGATTTTCACTTGAGATCAAGATAATTAAACTTAGGCTATTTAATTAGTTAAAATGGGGTCGTCTTCTTAGTGGTTTTCCACTATACCAATTCCATTGATTGAATAAAACCACTTTAATTCCTCTTATTTATTCTCTTGCAAATATAATCTTCCAAACAACTTTAAAACATGACAACCAGTAAACTCAAATAATAGACCGCCCTTTTATGCTCTTGAACGACCTAAGATTTAACAAACCTACACTACACACCAACCGGGGTTTCTCTTCTCGTTAGTGCGTTGGTTGCCCCGTAGGTGAAAAGAGTTTTTATAAATTTAAAACTGTTAAAATTATTTAAACAAATAAACGCATCAACACATTCTTTTCACGACTATCTTTTACATGGGTTTATAAAATTTATCAGTGTCCGAGTTACATTTTTCAAGTATTCTCAATGGACATTTCATAAACTTTCAAAAATTGTGTACTCGACACAATCTCCATCCCTCAACATTACATTGGTGTTATTTCAACGACAAATAGTGTTACATGTATTGTTGAGGGGAAGCAAACAAAAAGAAACATGTTCCACATAATCCATACTGAAACATTTCTCTTCCCATGAAGTTTTCAACACAAATTTTAATCATTTGGTATTTCAAAAAATAAGTGACTTAGAATTTAAAATAAGGAGAGAAAGAATGTGCGTAAACATGTATAACAACCCCGTATTTTTCATCATGTAATTATCATTCTATTTTTATATATATACCAACTTTTCGCTTAATAGGATTTTTTTTTGCTTTATCTCATTATGCAACGTAATTTGCATCTCTAAAGTAAACGAGCTCACGCAACCTATACCAATACCATATATATCTATGTTTACATCATGTAAAACATCTTAATATGTCACGTTCAATATCTTATATCATCGCGCGCTACCAAAGTACTTATCAATTTAACGTTCCACATTTACAACGTTACTACAAAACAGCTTTTAAACGTTTTAAACGTTTATATCAAAACCCATAATTTATATGTAATGTATAACATATAAAATGGATGTGCACAGTATTAAAGCTTGTGTACAAGGTGGTACAATGCACAACATTTGAAATATATTTTCCCTCTAAATCAGTGTACAAGTCCTAAATACTCAATGTACAAATCAATAATGCATGAATTCAAATAAGCTCATTTTCACCGTTTTCATTTTTAGATTCATACCACTCTTTAGTACAAGGGGTACAAACACTTTATGCATAACTCCTAAACCTTAAACCTAATCCCTAAATCCTTTCTAAACCCTAATCTAAAACCCTAAACCCTAAACGAAACCTAAAACCCTAATTTCACTTTAAACCTAAAACTAATCTTAAACACTAACCTAACATTAAACCTTAATTCTAAACCCTTAATCCTAACCACTAATTTTAATCCTAAACCTAATCTATCCACTAATCTTACCCTAAATCCTCGATTTCAAATAACACTAAACCCTAAGCTGAACCAAAACAAACGACACTATTTTTCTTTCATTTTTGAACCATTTAAGCAACCAAGACCTCAAGACCTACCCTTGGCATCCACATAGAACTCCAATCTCCACTTTGCCACAAGTTAGCTTGTCACCTCCTTGTCACTCCATTATACCCGAAACCCTCATACACCCTTTCCACCATTCAATCCTACTCTTCTAGCCCTCAATACTCATCACTATGCTCCATGAATGATCATATTAGCCTTGTTACTAATTAAAACCCCAAACTTAGGCACAAGGTCATTCCAACCTATATAAGCCAAACACCCCATTCATTCAAATCACACCTCAAACATTTATCTCACACTCAAATGGAGTTCTAGCTCAGCCAAGGAAGAAGTAGAAGGTCCCTAAGATCAGAATAGAAGCTAAGATTAAGAAAAAGAAGCTCTTGAAGTCGTTACTAGGCGTACGAACCTGAAAACCCCATTTCAACCCATTTTAGCTCAAGTAAGCTCAAATCTTGTTCAATAAGCTTATAATCTGTATTAGAATGTTTCATAATATCTTAGATCATATATAAACCTCTTGTTTGAAAGCCTGATACCCTCAAACCCATGCGTTTTTTGATTAAAACCCTAAAAACGACCCGTTTTGATTTTCTAGCTAACGAATCCTTTTTCTAAACTTTTGTTACATTAGAACATCTTATTTTAGCTTATTCTAATAAGCTATAACCTGCAAATATCATTTGGAACCCTAAAATAAGCTTGCATGGCTTTTTGGACTTGATTTGCAAATGTTTTCATGCATAGGGGTATATATCGTAACTTTCTGAAATTTATAACTAGAGGGGCTGAAAATGTCATTATTCTAAAGTTATAACTATAAGGACCTATCTTGCCAAGTTCTAAAGTTAAAGGTTTAATATTTATAAACTTATTATATATAAAGGACTAAACTTGTAAAAGTTTATAAACCAAGGGTATATATTGCCATTTTTGCAAACTTAAAAATATAAAATATAATAATTTTATATAAATTATAAAAATATATATTAATATTATAAGACTTGATTTTATTAAAACCCGACACATTAATCGTTATTAATCATCGATCGGCGCATTATAAAACAATTACGTTATATATTTAACGTAATTTATCATCGACTAACTTTTGAAGAAACTTAAAATCTTATCGTATCACATTACTAGGGAGCTTCATGTGAGGAGTTTCATTTGGGTATACGTTTTGACGAGTTTGCTGGATTTATGATTTAAAGTGTCCTGGTTCCTCAAACGTTTACTACATGACCTCTAGATTATGATGGCCCGAACAGTGATACAATATTTCCATAAATTAATAAATCAAAGTAATACATTAAACTTTATAAAGTTTTGAAACATAAACCATCACACTAAGACTTAACATATTACCCCAGGTTGCGTGACAACGCGTTACTTTCACTTGATATTACTTTTTGCATCAATCAGTTTCCCCTCTTAAGGGTGAAGTTCATAGCTTCGCATTTTAAATCATCTAATGTTTCATAAACCCGCGGGGGGGATACATGCTCATAAAACATGAATACGACGATTTTTCCAAATGTTATGCTTCTGATATCTTTTTGGCTAAGTCCTTACTTTTGCCATTAAGAACCCCACTATAATGAAACCGTTAATTACTTTTTCCGAGTAAGCGTAAAATGCTGTGAATAGATTCTATTTGGGATGAGCTTCCCGTTTGGTTGTACCTATTACTTTTGGTAACCAAACGCACTTCATTTGATACTATGCGGGTGTTTGGAAATGACCCATTGGGGCAACTTATTGTGATTATTGATTTTCTCAAGGTCTTGGTGCAGGAACTTCGGCAATCAATATTGTTTCTATAATGCATTTATACTCATTGATACAATGAAATTAATACACTTATGGTGTATAACAAAAGTAACCCAACTATTGAACTTGTATTCAAACTATTTACCATAAACCTATGAATTTCACTCAACCATTGTGTTGACCTTTTTATGCATGTTTATCTCAGGTATTTGAGCAACTTATGGCACGGAGTGGCACAGACTTGAAGATGGCTAAATGTTTATCATTCAAAACTTTATGTTTTCATGTAGGATTTTGGTGACCTCTGTTTGTAAATAACTCTGATGAAATATACAGAATGATATCTTCTTTTAAAAACGTCTCTTTTGAGTCGTTTTCTATGATTATGACTGTTGTACTATGAAATAATACCACAGATTAGCTTCCGCTGCTATATGTCAAAAATGGGGGTGTTATAGATTGGTATCAAGAGCCACAGTTATATGTACAACCAAACAAGGTTGAAACAATCTATCTATTAACTACTTTTCTTTTTTTTCCATCCAAGAAAGTCCTCCGTGCCACTACATCTTCCGGAATAGTATGTAAAGTACATAACTATTATACTATTATATAAATAACTTATGTTATTTACCACTGGGTTGTTAACAGAGTGATGTCTTCTCCCAGCCACCCTACTTCCAATATTGAGGATGCTTTTTCCTCTAACTTTCCTGACTATATCTCGGCTTCCCCGGACTATGTCCCAGCTTCACCAGGAAAAACTTATTCTAGCTCTTCAAATAACTCATTTGGTTTAGTTTCAAATGCTTCAACAACTCTTTCACTTTTTCATGATGACCCCTATATGAAGGTCATGCATGCATACTATGCTAAAGAAATCATATTCCACCTACAACTATTCGTGCTCATCTTGAATGCTCCTCCAAATGTTTAATTCTCACGAATATTCTTTCTTCCTGAGAATTATTTCCACTTAAGAAAATGAGGTCATGACCGATATCCTTCTCTACGTATACCCTACCTCAAGCATTTGAGATAGGAGAAAGCTCTCGTAAGACAAGTTTGGAACGTTCACGAGGAGGCAAATTGAGGAAATTTTGAATCATCTAGATGAACTCTCTCTCGACCGCATTGAGCACATAGAAGACAAAATAGAAGGTCTGAAAATGGTCGGGTGATCATACAATAAGATTTTGACAATCTGGAAGCTGAACTCTAAAAGTCTCGTACTCAAATTGCTAAACTTCAAAGAAAGAAAATGGGAGATAACAGCAAGATTGCTCTGACTCGCTTCAGGATTGCTAATCTAGAACAAATTATCAAGGAGATCTAGGTTCGTCACCAAGCCGATAAGGAAATTCTTCTGGATGCAATCTATGAACACAAGAACAGCAGGAAGGACCATCGGACTACTATATTAGATACTAGTTATAGCTTTTGTTAGAACCTAGCCACGGGATATGTGGTATAAATAACAACACTTGTCAAATTTTAACTATGTATAGTACAAAGGCAAGTCGTTCATGATATAATATAATGGTGATCTCGTTTCATATTCATTCTTATCCTTATTTCATCTCGTCTTCATCATTATGAATCTTACCCATAAACCCCTATGAAAATAAACTAATAAGTTAGATACATGTTAGAATTCATATCAAATAAGTATCTATGATATCACTATTGTTAAAAATGCTTAAAGTTCAAAAATAAGCATTGCATTTTAAGACTTGTGATATCATTCGTATTACGTGTTGTCTTATTTTGATAGAATGCCTCCTAAAAGGACATCAACATCTGAAGCACCAGCTATGACTCAAGCTGTCATCAGGAAACTAGTTGCTGATAGTGTTACCGCAGCTCTGGAAGCACAAGCTGCAACAATGGCAAATGCTGACAATACCAATAGGAACACCGAATAAAGAGAAGCTCCTGTAGCAAGAAAGTGTAGCTACAAAGAGTTCATGAGCTGCCAACCTTTCAATTTCAAAGATTCAGAAGGATCTGTTGGACTTATCCGCTGGTTTGAGCGAACTGAATCAGTGTTTTCCTATAGCAACTGTACCGAAGACTGCAAGGTGAAGTTTGCTACTGGTACTTTAACTGAAGAAGCTCTATCCTGGTGGAATTCTTTTGCCTAACCTATTGGGATAGAAAAAGCTTACAAGATTACATGGGTTGAATTCAAGAAACTTTTGATAAAGAAGTATTGTCCCCAAACTGAAGTCCAGAAGACGGAAGACGAATTTTACCATCTGACTGTGAAGGGGAATGATCTCAAGACATATGTGAGAAGATTCTAAGAATTGGCAACCTTGTGTCCCACTATGGTGCCAGATTCTGAGAAAATGATAGAAGTTTTCATCAGTGGATTGCCTCAAAGTATTGAAGGGAATGTTACCGCCTCTAAACCTCAAACTCTAGAGGAAGCCATTAACATAGCCCAGAGGCTAATGGATCAGGTAACAAAGCACACTCTGGTGCAAGTATCAAGTGATCATAAACGAAAGTTTGATGACAGAAGAACTTTCAACAACAACAACTACCGTAACACCAACACCAACAACCGCTACAATAATCACCAACCACAACAGAACAGAAGACAGGAAACCTTCAGGTCTTATGCTGTCACTCCAACTAAAAACAATGGGTATATTAGAAACTGTCCTTTGTGTAAGAAATGCACTCTGCATCACACAGGACCTTGCACTGTTAAGTGTAATACTTGTAACAAGGTGGGCCATCTGACCAAGAACTGCAGAAATAAAGGGCCAGCCACTAGAAGTAATCTGCTACCAGTGACAGTTACTTGTCATGCCTGTGGAGAGAAAGGGCATTATGCAAATCAGTGCCGAAAGACCACCAACAACAATGCCCAGGGAAGAGCCTACATGTTGAGGGATAGGAATGCTCACCAAGACCCGAATGTAGTCACGGGTATGTTCCTTCTAAACCAACATCTAGCTAGAGTATTATTTGATTCTGGAACCGATAAAAGCTTCGTATCCATATCTCTTACCTCTAAGCTAAATATTCCACCCATTACAATAGATATCTTTTACGATATCGAAATGGCTGACGGGAAACTGTAAGCACAAATTCAAAATTAATCTTATGCCAATCAAACTCGATAGTTTCGACGTCGTCATTGGTATGGATTGGCTATCCAAGTATCAAGCTAGAATTATTTGTGACGAGAAAGTCATCCAAATCCCAATCAACGGTGAAACTTTGATCATCCGAGGTGACTAAAGTAAAACCCGACTAAGTCTCATATCCTGTATAAAAACCAAAAGATATATATCCTGAGGTTGTCAAGTTTTTGTAATCCAAGTAATGGAAAAGAAGTCTAGATGAGAACGACTAGAAGATATCCCAGACGCTAGTCAGAGATTCCCAGAAGTTTTTCCTGAAGATCTACCTAGCCTTCCACCCGTTCGCCAAGTAGAATTCCAAATCAATCTAATTCCAGGAGCGACACCTGTAGCCCGAGCACCTTATAGATTAGCTCCTTAAAAAATGCAGGAACTATCTAACCAACTTCAAGAGTTAGCAGATCGAGGTTTTATCCGACCAAGTACTTCACCCTGGGGAGCTCCTGTCTTATTTGTCAAAAAGAAAGACGGATCTTTCAGGATGTGTATCGATTACCGGGAGTTGAATAAACTTACCGTAAAGAATCGTTACCCATTACCCAGGATTGATGACTTATTTGACCAACTTCAAGGTTCGAGTGTCTACTCAAAGATTGACTTAAGATCAGGCTATCATCAACTGAGAGTCAGGGATGAAGATATTCCCAAGACTGCTTTCAGAACAAGATACATACATTATGAATTTCAAGTGATGCCATTTGGTTTAACTAACGCACCTGCTGTATTCATGGATCTCATGAACCGTGTGTGTAAACCATACTTGGACAAATTCGTAATAGTGTTCATCGATGATATTCTTATCTACTCTCGTAACAAAGAAGAGCACGCAAATCATCTAAGAATAATCCTAGAATTACTCAAGAAAGAGAAGTTGTATGCCAAGTTCTCCAAGTGTGATTTCTGGATTCGTATCGTGCAATTTCTTGGACACTTAATTGATAGTCAAGGACTTCATGTTGACCCCGCCAAGATTAAAGCAGTTAAGAATTGGACATCTCCTACTACACCCATAGAAATATGTCAATTCTTAGGACTTCCAGTTATTATCGGAGATTTATCAAAGATTTCTCAAAGATTGCAAAGTCTTTGACTGAATTAACCCATAAAACAAGAAGTATATCTAGGGAAAAGACCAAGAGTTAGCTTTTCAACTACTAAAAAGAAGCTACGTGAAGCTCCAATCTTAGCATTACCAGAAGGAAATGACAATTTTGACGTTTACGTGGGATGCATAACCATCAAGGTCCTGGGAGCAGTTGTTAATGGTTACAAGCGAAGAACAAATGATCATTGGTTTCAATCCCGACATCACAATTCACACAAGATAGAGACTCAATATCTATACCACGTCTGGAAATGTTAAATCTAGTAGGTAAGGAGTTCGTCATTACCTTCCAAGCGAAGGTGTTCACTTTGTTGGGAACATATCGAATCCACCTAGTCTTTAGATCACCTTTCGGAAGTAATCGCGAATCTATCATGTTTCTTGACGAAGCCACGGTATAACCACCAGAATTGTTCAATGTCCAAGACCATGAATCAGGAGACTGAGTAAGCACCACAGGGTTAATCACTTTCGCTAACTCTTCAACTTGAGTGAGTTCCAGCCCTCCTCTCGGATGTCTACGAAACGAATGGTAAAGACTAGGATGCGCAAGTTTTTGACCTACGAAACGAATGGCACTTAAAGACTTGATTTTTATCCGTTTTGATTCAAGATTTTTGCGTAGACTTATAGTAAACACACTAATAAAGCATAAAAATCAAAACTTTTTGATCCAAACACGTAAAAATGTAAACTTTTTCATCGAAAATGGTGCCTTTTTTTAACCGAAATTAATAGAACTACAAAAAAATGAGTCTTTAATACCTCCTAAACTTTAAACAAGATAAAACCTTGAGTAGTTAGGAAGATCAAAAATCACTTTTGTATGCTTATTAGAATTTCGAACCAAAGAAAAAAAAATTAAACCACGAAAACACAACTAAATCACCCCGTGGCGATTAATACCAACTGTTATCTCAATACTTACCTCATTCACTTATCACTTCACACGATATTCATAAAAAATTGAAAGAGAAATAGAACATAGAAATTTAAAGAGAGAAAGTAGTATATAAATTAAAGAGAGAATAAATGGTGGATTCTGCAATACACATACAACATGTAAAGATAACCAACACCCTCTCCATGCTAAGGAGATGAGTATTTATAGTTGAGTTCTAACCTAGGGACGCCTAGGTTTTGTATCTATGGGCCGGGCTCGGGTTTTGGTTTTGCTTAAGCTCGTAACGTATACAAGATTAGATTAAATGACGAGCCCGGTACCCTTTCTAGCCTATTACAACATAGATAATATAGTGACCGTGACTTCCTAATTGAATGACTGAAGCTTCTTTGTTCGACTCAATATTTTGAGGCTAATACGGGTCGACCCGGTTTGATTAAACCGGCTGGGTCATGACTTTTTTTTTTAAATCTAACAAAAGTTATTTTTTCCATAAACCTTTTTAAGTTTAATTGACAATTTGAAGTGGTGCTGATTAATTTTAGTTAAAATAGAGTTAAAATTAACTTAAAACATCAAATAATATTTTCTTATTATAATATATATATTATAACCTTGAATCATAAGTTTGTTGTTTTTGCAAATAATTCTTATAATTTTACAAACATAGAACTTAAAAATTAAAGCTTATCCGTCTAGACTCAATATCTTTTATATGTTCAATTGAACGTAAAATAAATTATATGACTATACCAACACCATATATCAAATATATGAAAAAAGTATATATGTATAGAACTTGTTTGACTCGACGGTTCAACCGGTTGAACCAATAACCTGGTGAAGCGACTACTAAACCGGGTTTTAAAACATTAGTTATAGCTGAAATGGTTGTCATACAATTCTAGTTTGACGAAACCAAGTGGTCCCGGAGAGTTTCATGACACCAATAGATTTTTTCAAAATAGTGTAAATTCTTATAAAATATCTCAAGTTTTCGGAATTGCACCACTCAAAAAATGTATTTATAGTCTCATATAGTTTTTCGTAAATGCATTTTTTATTTCTATTTTGCTTCTTTTTTTTTTGAACGGCGACTTTATTTTGTTTACATGCCTGATAATAGTGTAAAACATATTGTTCTTAATATTCGTGAGAGAATAAAGTATTGGTTGCATTGTCAATCTGTCATATATCCATTGAGACACGCTATGCTTATGGTACTCGAATGATTTTATCATCAATAGATTTAAGGAAACACAATGCTCATCTAGGAAGGTCGGAAACAATTAAATACTCTGCCTTGCATAGTTGCATCATAGAACATAGAATCAAAAAGAAAAGCAGGCGTTCGTAGAAATTGTTTGTTTGATATCTGTTTAAACCGAGATGCACTTATTTGGTGTGCTTTGTTTTTCTCGGCATCTCACGCGTCAACTTTATGTTCCGTCAAACCTTTTAATTTTTTACTACGTTTTTGCTTTTTGGGAGGGGAGTGTTTGGTTCATATATACACGGATTTTAACCAAGGTATCTTTGTGAGCCTTTCTCACGTTTACCTGAAGAGATTTGAACTTGAGATCTCGCGATAAACATCAAAACGTGTGACCACTAAGCTACCTTCAGTGTCTGTCTAACATGCATTCCTTTTGACCTATAGAAGTTTTATTTTAAAACTCCATGATGCTTACAAATAAATATTAATGTGACTGCTCACGTTAAGAAAAGATCAAACCGCACGTTTTGCAAGATTGTATCCATGTAGGCTATTCCAGATTGTGGTTTCGTACTTAAGTTTGAAACCATCAAGCTTCCCTTTTTTTATTACTTAATAAAGGTACATAAACCACGATTTGGGTACAAGTATAATCCTGAACATTGAAAACCCATGGGTACAAGTATAATCCTGCTGAGCAATGAAAACCGTATCGGTATATGGTATTATTCAACAACCACAATATATACCGATTACCAGGGGTGTTCAAAAAGACCAAGAAACCTAGAAACCAGTCAAACAGTTCAATCCGAAACCGAATAAACCCGAAATAAAAAAACCGAAACCGAAAAAACCCGCTTATCACGGTTCGGGTACAGTTTATACTTTTAGATATCTGCGATTAACCAAACCGAATCGTGTATAATATATATGAATGTTTTTAACTAAATATTTAAATAATTTTACAATTATTGATTATACTACTGCATTACTTTTATTGTATAACGACTTTTTTTTCTTCTAATATAAACATTTATGTGTGAATATTGATTGACGTGATTTTAACATATAAATGTCGAATACATAGTTTTGGTCAATCTGTTATGTATGTTAGTTTGAAAGGAATTATTGTGACGGAATAACTTTAATATGACTTTAATCTATCTATTTTAGTGTTGCAAAAAATGGTCTACAAGGCCGATTAATCGCCGCCTAGGCGCTACGAGGCTACCAACCTTGCTGATTTTTGTAACTCGTTCGAACAAATCGGTCAACCGTGGTTAACGACGATCAACAACGGTCAATGGTGGTCAAACTTTCCAGAAACATGCAAATCTTGCAGGAAGTACCCAAAACTCACCGTAAATTTGTTTTGATCACTTATACTAATTGTTTATATCTATTACAAGTTGTTGTTTTTTCTAAAAGTCTTGTGGGAAATACCTAAAACTCGCCGAAAATACCAAAAACTTGCCGAAAATACTCAAAATTTGCCGAAAATGCCAATCCGATCAATCACCAATTAATCCCGCCTAAACCGATTACAAGTTACAAGGCGGTCGACCATCCGACTACCGATTCGCGATTTTTACAACCTTGATCTATTTAGTGATAATTAATTTTACCAAAATGACATTTTACGTTCTAGATCAATTTATTGTTCATGCGTTTAAACTCGATTAAACGTCTAGAATGGTTAATCGTGACCTGAACCGCGGGTAACCGCGTGTCCGGTTACCCGCCTAGTACAGTTCAATTTCGGGTAGTAAAATGAATTACCCGCCGCACGATGGATAGTTAAAATCTTCCCACTAACCGAACCGAACCGCCCCGTGAACACCCTTAGAGTTTACACAAGATATAAAGGAAACCATAACGGACCCTAAACCCACAAACAGGTTTGGGCTGACTAACCTAATCTATCATCTAATACTTCCCCACATTTGGAGTGGAAGGTCTTCAAACGATCCAACTGAAGTTTGGCATTGCAAACTGTGAGAAATCTTGAGAAGTGGCAGCTTTCTAATGCTTTTAAGAAACACGATATTGTGATTGTTGTTGTAATCTCGTGCGAGGAGAGCTGCAGTGAGATCGTTTTCTTTTTATTTTTTATGTTAATGTTGTCACCCGATTCAAAAGGACTTTCAGAGAAAATATATAATAAGAAAAATAACATAAAGAGAAGAAAGAAAGGTTATTTTAAGAGAGAATTACATAAATCGTCTTTGTGGTTTGCCGGATTTAACAGATTTGGTCCGTGTGTTTTTTTTCATCAGGTTTGGTTCTTGTGGTTTTGATCCATTGCGGGTATGATCCCTTGACCAGCATTTTCTTAGTTTGACCAAGGGACCAAACCTGCAATGGATCAAAACCACAAGGGACCAAACCCGCAATGGATCAAAACCACAAGGGACCAAACCCGCAATGGATCAAAACCACAAAGAACAAACCCGATGAAAAAAAACACAGACCAAATATGTTAGATTAGGCAAACCACAAGGACGATTTATGTAATTCTCTCTTATTTTAATGACGATGGTGGGCAAAGCGCAACTTTTTTTCCTATCGCTATTTATGCAATTTTATTGCCAAACCTACAAAAGTAAAAAGGAAAAAAAGGATTAAACATTGACTTTACGAGAGTGACTCATATTAAATCAAAAAACATTAGAAGAGAGCATGTTGAGATCTAAAGAAAAACAGTTGCACACGACATGCGTCATGGTGCAAAAATAAGATAATGTGAGGATATTGCTAGTGATGGGTTGATAAAAAGAAATTAGGGTTTTGAGAAGACAGATAAAGAAAGCTTTGATCATGGTGGCCGATTAGGTCTCGAGATCGAACTTACTCATGATATAATGTGATATCATGTGGAACATTAAAACCTTGTATTATTTAACCACAATATATAAATAGTGAATGGGAAATAAAGGAAACTCTAACGGACTTTAAACCACAATGGGGTATTGTATATAAAACGGGTTAAATGGGTCAACCCGAAAGCCGTTTAACCTATTTAACTCGTGTAACATATTTAACCCGTCAACACAAAGATACATACGGACTAAATAGGTCAGGTTCGGGTTATATGTAAATATGTTAAGATTAAAATAGCTGATTCGATTATTTAAATTAGTCGAGTTTAGGTTAGGATTTTCTGACCGTTAACTTGTCAAACCGAACCCGTCAATCCAAACTCAACATGAATTGCCACCTCTAATTAAACTCACAAACATCCTTAGACGAAGTAACCTAATCTATCATTTAATAGTATATTACGAGAAAACTTGATGTCAAGTGGACAATATTAATTCACATGATGGGAAAAAAGATTATCTAAACAAAGTTTTTGTAATCGTACACCATCCACGTATTCCTCTAATGAAATGTGAGCGTAAACTTGAACTTTCTAGAATATCCTAGGGTCAAAATGAAACAAATGATCAGAAGCCACAAATTTTAAAATCACCATTTACCCGAATATTGGCAGTTTTCACGTTGATAACTTGTTTGACCCTTTCACTTTTCTTTCATTTGGATCTAATTAATTTTGGGTAAATACTTTGAGATTGCCAACCTTTACCAAGTACCAACTTAACTTGGTTTGAAACAAGAATAATTTTTAAAGAGAAATGTTAAAATTACAAAGAGTTTACAAAAGAATTTTCACAAAATAACGTGGCATACAATAATTTGATTTATGTTTATTATCTTTTATCTTTTAATTGACCAATGATGTACAAATCATTATGCCACATGATTTTGTAAAAAAAAAATTGTAAACTCTTAGTGTACTTAGAGGGTGTTTGGCTTTGCGATTTGTGGTAAATTATTTGATTATTGCGTTTCAAAAACGCAAATAAGCTAATTGTGGTGTTTGGCAAAGGAAACTAAAAAAGTGATTTATTGCGTTTAGATCGTCACAAAACGCCGTTTTCAAAAAGCACCCATAGGGCAGCTGTTCCAAAACGCAGACATGGGTCCACTATCAAATGACAAAAGTGCCATTAAACATCTCATGTCAGACTCTTTTTTTTATGATAAAGTTAACTGTTTTTATTTAATATCATTTATCATGATGTCCATTTTAGTCATTTCATTCGTTAAGCTATTAATTATTTTAATTTGCCAACATAATCAAATCCAAACACTATATTTTATAACCACGTTTTGTAAAAGCTAATTATTTAATTATCCGTTTTCAAAAATCATAATCTATTTTCAATAAGCAATCACAAACACCCCCTTAGCATTTCTCATTTTTAAATATGAAATCCAGACGAAAAGGTCGTGAATAGAACGTCACAAGTCATATCGATCATTTTGCGAGCGTTAACCCTTAGAGATCCGTAGACTCGAGCAGAAATAACCAATTATATTCGAAGAATGATGAAATTAGCATATGTACTCAGTAAAGGCTGTAAAATTCATTAATAAAGAACAAGTTCTCCTGTTAATTTAGTATTCATTATGCTCATGAGCTCATCAAAAGATAGATAATTAACCATACACGAACATCGATTATTCTTACATTTATACATTCCAACAAAGTAATCAAAAAAGGTATCCAGGAGGCACAAACCTTCGAACCTTTACCAAAAAACAAACGAAGAACAACCCTCCATCGCGGATCTAACTCTATCACTGAATCCAGAAACACACCATAACTTCAAGCCCATTACTTTAGGTTCAAATCACTTGAGATGGACGTAGTTGCTATAAACTTATAGCTTTGGAGGATTTTCGGATACTTGGTATGAATCAGCCGTTATAGAACCTAGCCATAAACCCGGAAACAACGTCTGCACATAATATCACGGATGGTTAGAAACAAAACGAATAACGAATTTAACGATTAATCAAGAAAAGATCAAATTAAAAGCAATCATCATTCTATCACTAGACAAATTAAAGCAAATAAAATGATTAACAATCAAATCCACGTATTTAAATTATCATTCTTTCGTTTTCTTCCTTAACTCTAACTCGAGAACACAGCGTTAATTTCATTAAATTTCCTAATATATATCAAATAAAGAAAAAAATAAAGATTTATAAAAACTTACATCAAGTTGTTTCTGAACAGTTCTGGGTCTCTTTTTAGGCCTACGTGCAGGCTTCATTCCAGTCAACATAAATATATCTTCTTCAATCTCATCACGCGTTAACGCAATAGCAAACTTTTGTTTATCATCATTAACACCTGCTTTATTATTCTCCGTTACCACTTCCTTATTACCAACACTTTTATTCTCCGTCACTGACGATGATCCGATCTTCGTTACATTATGATTCATTGGCGGTCTTCTCGGTCTCAGATTCCACGTCTTCTGTAACGACTCATCATCTTCGAGAGCTTCCGATGCTGACGTGGAAACTAGCTTGATGCAGATCTTGTTGCTGCTGCTACTACTTGTTCGTTTGCGTTGATTGGTGACGTCAGCAGATTCGTGATCGGATTGGATCGGAGATTGTTTGTGGAGTGGTGACGGTCGCCTTGAAGGGTGACGTGGCGGTGATGTGCGGTGGTTCTTCCATTTGAGATGAGGTAATGAGAAGTTGTGCAGTGGTTGTGATTTTGCTGGTACTGGTGATGCCATTTTTATTTTTATATAAGAAAACTTAAAACCTTAACTATAACTAATTTAAAGGTTCATTAAATTTTTTAATAGATATGAATAGATTTTGATAAATGAGAGAATGAATGGAATGAAGTTTCAAAGGTTTGTGAAATATGTGTAGAAAAACATGTATATAAGAAAGAAGATGGGTTGGGTGGTGAAGGATATATATTTTTGATGTACGGTTTTACCCTTGATGGTTTTAATAATTTAAAAAGTAGAATAACTCTTGGTGGTCAAGAAAACTTGGTTAGAGCAACCTAATGCATAAGCTTTTTAAACAACTTAGTTTTGCCATGTTATCTTTTCATTAATGCTTTGTTACCAACAAGTTATCTTCAAATAGCTTCTCCAATGATATAAACTTTTAAAAAGCTTTTTAATCAAGAGAAAAAAATATGCTAGTAAAAGTGAAAAAATATTAAAATATGAATATCTTTAAAACTTTAAGTCTTTCATGAAAAGTCATTAAAAAGTTATCTTCTCTGATGCTACCAAGTTGTTTAAAAGACTTTATCAAATAGTAAAAAGCTTTTATAAAGTTATGCATTGCAGATGCTCTTACATAAAAATGGGTAAACTTACGAAACTTTTCGTGTTAGCTTATTAGAGCTCTCGGTGTTGTAACGCCGAGTTCGGCGTTATGCCGACGTGACATCGCGTTGCGGCGCTTCCCCCTTCCCCCCCTCCCTTAACGGCTATAATGGCGTTTTCAATATTTTTTTAAACCCATACCATACAATTTAAATACCCCCACACCACATATATTTTTTACACAACAACTCAAACACAACTTTTACATACTTTCAATCTCAAAAAAATGTCAGGATTTCCTAAAGATAGCCTTTAAAACCTCCTCGGTGTGACGAATCCTAACTCGTCTTCTTCGTCAAACCCTCTGACACCGTCATCCGGTAACTCATCTCATTCTCAATTTTTCGGTTTGGCTTGTTAATTCGGCATGACTCCCGAGCAACTTTTTCAACAATAAGCCTTTTACCAATTTCAACAACAACAATAACAAATGCTAAACCGTGAATTACAAAATCTACAACAAAACCCACCACAATACCCTCCACACGAACAACCAGAATATCAATCCCTACAATCACAATCACAACCACCAATCGAAGAAAAAACCAGCAAAAGACGAGGAAAACGTCCCAAAAAAAAACCAAGGACGACCAACCAGACGTGGGGGAGGGGGATTCTTTTCGTTGGCTACAAGCCGAGGAAGCGTTGCTTGCTTCGTGTTACGTTGCCGTTTTCGAGAATCCCAATATCAAATATTCACAAAAAGGGATACGTTTTGGTATAAGGTTCTTGGCGAGTTCAATAGGCAAAAATTATAAATATGCAACAAGGACATGTTGACTAGAAAGTGGCATACGTTGAACCATAATTGCCAAAAGGTCAACGCGATATTCAAACGTTTAGGGAAAAGTAGGAAAAACGATCTTAATGTTATGAAACGTGCTAGATAGACTTATCGTGAAGAGAACAAAGGAAATTAGTTTGCTCAAGAAGACGTGTGGGACATCTTGAAAATCCATTCCAAATGAGACGCGCCCGAGCCGGTTTTTCCGGTTGATCTAACAGGAGGCGAACAAGTCCCCGGGGGTGGCCACAAGGAGCTATTCGGTGAAGATTCAAGACCACGTCCCCCCGGCAAAGCCCGTCCCGCCAAAAAGCCAAATCCGATACCACGACGAGCACCGGGGGAAGTAACTCATCAAACCCATTTGGGGATATGATGTCAACCGACGTCTCAAACGGGAGACGAGGTCGCTAAAGAGAAAGACCGTACGATCGTGCGTTTGGAAGAGATGAAATGTCTCACTATTAGCAAAAAGGATTTGTCGGAGGACGATGCGTAGTTGATCAACGTGCAAAAACAACAAATTAAAGACGAATATAATTTGAACAACAATTAGTCGTTAGAGCGTATGTTTTTTTATTTTCGTATGTTTATTTTTCGTAAGTTTTTTTCATATGTTTTTTTAATTTCATATTTTTTTGTAGTAATGTAATTTTTATTTTTATTAATGAATGATATTTTAGTTTGTTTAAGTAAATGAAAAAAAGTAAATGAAAAAAAAAATAGTAAATGAAAAAAAGTGGGTCTCAAAAATGTGGTGTTATGAGTAAAGGGGTATTTTGGTGTTATAACAAGCAAAAGAACCCGTGCGTTGCGGCGGGGCTAATTTTTCCCGAATATTTTTTTTTATGTTTCGGGGGTTTTTTTTGGGCGATGCGTTATGCGGGGCTAATTTTTAATATTTTCTTTTTTTGTATGATTCGAGGAAAAAAAAATTGTGTTGTGACGGGCTAATTTTTTCTCGAATATTTTCTTTTTTTGGGACGGTTTTGTAAATTTTTATACGGGAATTTTTGTGTAAGAAAATCGTAAATAGTTAAAATGTGAGGGTCCTTTTTGTATTTTTTTTACTTTGGGCCAAATTTTAGGCTATTTTTTGGTTTTTTTTTTTTGCTAATTTTTTCCCGGATATTTCCTTTTTTTGTATGATTCGGGAAAAAAAATTTTGCGTTGGGACGGGTTAATTTTTTCCATAATATTTTCTTGAGTAAACATATCTTTTTATTTGGGCCGATGAATGTAAAAAAGTTGGAACATAAAAAACTTTTGTACGTGTTTTTTTTGTTAATTTTTTACGGGATTTTTTGTGTTAAAAAATCGTAAATAATTAAAAGTTGAGGGTCCGTTTTGTATTAATTTTTACTTTGGCCAGATTTCAGTTATTTTGAGCTTGTTTTTATTTTTTTTACTTTGGGCCAGATTTTGGGCACAATTTTATGCGAATTTTAGGCTTGTTTGTCGACAAATGTGTATATTAGTAGTAATTTTTTTTATTATGGCTATGTGTTGGCCTCATGTTTAAAGTGTTGTTTTTTTTTTGTATATGGGTTTTTTTTATTATAATGGGTTGTACGTTTTTATTTTAAAGTTATTAGGTAACGAGAGTGTTTCGCGGGTATTTTTTTTTATCTGAATAAATCGGAACTTTTGTAATATTTTTTTTCCCTCCTACTTTGTGCATACAAATTTAAAAAAAAAAAAAACTAAAATCGGATTGGTCTAAAATGGGAGCCCGTTACTGTAGCAAGTGACCCACTGTCAAAACGACAGTGGATTTGTTGCCTATTGTGTATATTAGTAATATGGGGTCATGTGGTTTGTACCCGTTATCCGATACCCAAATATTATTTTTCTTTCATCTTTTCGTTTGGTTTTGAAAATTAAGCTAGAATAAAATTACTAAAGAAAAGCATTACAAGCGTGTATGGTGGTTACACCATTATTTACAATTGAAAGGGGCTTTACTCGTTTAAGTCTGTGGATGGTATCTCAAAATCTATATATTAATCGCTGAAAGGTCTAAAAAACCATGGTTAAAAAAAATTCATATATCATAATAGATAAATTTTGTTTGTTAATTATTGATTAAGATTTTTTTTACAATTTCTTAAAGTCTTCTTTTCTCTTTTTGAACAAATTAACTACAAATATTTAATTTTAAATTTTGCGTAAAAAAATTCGGAAGAATGTCACCTTTTAGATAAGTTTGTATTGTATCTAATGAGAAGTTTAAACTTCTTAATTAGTATTGATCTTTGAGGGTTTCATTTTTATTTTCACCTAATATCTCTGAATTCTCAAAAACGGACTTGATAATTTAGGACAATAACCCTTTTATGTACATGTATACAACATGCAAGTCATCAAACCCAATCATCGAAACAGTTAGTTTTTTTTTTTTAACGGCAAATTGATATTATTAAAAAAACTAGCAAGGAGCTAGAAATTAAAGGTATGTTTAGACATTTAATAAGAAATCAATCAATATAGTTTTTACCATCTTTGGTTCGTTATTATTTAATTAGTTACATTTAATAAGCCTAAACACCAAGTAAAAGAGTACGAAACTATATATCAAAAAGAAGCTCATACGCGGATGAGAAGATCAAAAAGCACTTGGTTGCGAATTCCAAAATCATCCACCACCATACATAACAGACCCCTTCTAGCATTTCCTTTTGAGTTTTAGAAAACGGTAGTTTTTGAACCAAGCAATCCATTCTTCGTACAAGAAAAATCATGGAATATCAATTTCTCACCATCGAGCAATATTTTATTCAGATTTTTCTTGTACTAAGAATTGCACACGGATTGCTTGGTTCAAAAACTAATCGGTTTTTTATTACTCAAAAGAAAGATTGAGGGGTCTGTCTATGTTATGTGGTGGGATGATTTGGAAATTCCGCATCCAAGTGCTTTTTGGATCTTCTCATCCGCGTATGGAGCTTTCTTTTTGATGATAGTGTTTTCGTACTCTTTGACGTGGGGTTCCAATAGATGTAAAAACAAGATTGATTATTTTGGATGAATGTCCTAAACTCCTTATCCTTGTAATTTCTAGCTCTTGCTAGTTTTTTTAATAATATCAATTTGCCGTTAAAAAAAAATAAAAAACTAACTGTTTCGATGATTGGGTTTGATGACTTGCATGTTTAGTACATGTACATAAAAGGGTTATTGTCCTAAATTATCAAGTCCGTTTTTGAGAATTCAGAGATATTAGGTGAAAATAAAAATGAAACCCTCAAAGATCAATAGCTAATTAAGAAGTTTAAACTTCTCATTAGATACAATACAAACTTATCTAAAAAGAAAATATTCTGGAAAAAATTAACCCGTCCCAACTCAAAAAAAAAACCCGAATCGTACAAAAAAAGGAAATATCCGGGAAAAAATTACCTAAAAATAGCCTAAAATCTGGCCAAAAGTAAAAAAAAATACAAAACGGACCCTCACCTTTTAACTATTTACGATTTTCTTACACAAAAATTCCCGTAAAAAAAATTACAAAACCGTCCCAAAAAAAGAAAATATTCGGGAAAAAATTAGCCCGTCCCAACGCAAATTTTTTTTCCCCGAATCATACAAAAAAAGAAAATATTAAAAATTAGCCCCGCCATAACGCATCGCCCAAAAAAAACCCCCCGAAACGTAAAAAAAATTATTCGGGAAAAAATTAGCCCCGCCGCAACGCGCGGGTTCTTTTGCTTGTATATTACACATTGAGTGACAAATCCACTGTCGTTTTGACAGTGGGCCACATTGCTACAGTAACGGGCTCCCATTTTGGGTCAGCCCGATTTTGGTTTTTTTTTAATTATTTTGTTTTTTTTTAATTTGTATGCACAAAGTAGGAGGGAAAAAAATATTACAAAAGTTCCGATTTATTCAGATAAAAAAAATACCCGCGGAAACATCTTCGATACCTAATAACTTTAAAATAATCGATATGGTCACAAACGTACAACCCATTATATTAAAAAAAACCATATAGCAAAAAAAAACAACACTTTAAACATGAGGCCCAACACATAAGCCATATAAAAAAATTTATTACTAATATACACATTTGTCGACAAACTAGCCTAAAATTCGCATAAAATGTGGCCCAAAATCTGGCCCAAAGTAAAAAAAAAAAAAACTAGCCCAAAATTAGCCTGAAATCTGGCCCAAAGTAAAAAAAAATACAAAACGGTCCCTCAACTTTTAACTATTTACGATTTTCTTACACAAAAAATCCCGTAAAAAAATTAACAAAAAAAACACGTCAAGTTTTTATTGTTCACAACTTTTTTACATTCATCGGCCCAAAAAAAAAAGATATCGAACCGTCCCAAAAAAATAAAATATTCGGGAAAAATTATCCCGGCCCAACGCAAAAAAAAAAATTCCCGAATCATACAAAAAAAGGAAATATCCGGGAAAAAATAGCCAAAAAAAAACCCAAAAATAGCCTAAAATCTGGCCCAAAGTAAAAAAAAATACAAAACGGACTTTCACCTTTAAACTATTTACGATTTTCTTACACAAAAATTCCCGTAAAAAAATTTACAAAACCGTCCCAAAAAAAGAAAATATTCGGGAAAAAATTAGCCCGTCCCAACGCAAATTTTTTTTCTCCGAATCATACAAAAAAAGAAAATATTAAAAATTAGCCCCGCCATAACGCATCGCCCAAAAAAAACCCCCGAAACGTAAAAAAAAATTATTCGGGAAAAAATTAGCCCCGCCGCAACGCGCGGGTTCTTTTGCTTGTTTAGAATTAGAATTAGAATTAGAACTAGAATTTCGTTAATTTTTTGTTTTTAATTTTACATGTCACAGTAAAGCATTTTGATTATTTTATATTTTAAGGAAAATTACCTATAAATGTAGTAAACTTTCATTTTTTTTAATCCTGTGTACTTACAGACTTTCAAAATTTGATTATGTTGTGTAGTGGGTAACCTACCCAACCTTGCTATCCTACGTGTAAGTTGTAACTGGTTAATTCCACGTTATATTTCTTTCCCCTTATTTATTTTACATAAAACTGATCCCTTATCCCTTATCCCTCACATCGTTTCCCCAATCACCCCCACCACACATCTTCTACTTCCAAACCCTAACCCCAAAAATAAGATCGTCCTCTTCTTTTAGTTCTCATCGTCGGTACAATAACAACCAAGATGTCGCGAACATGATACATTGTAATTGTCCACACCCAATTCCAGAGCTGGTTTTTCTTTGAACGGCAACTATTATTAAAAACTAGCAAGATGCTAGAAAATTACAACGAAATCAAAGAAGGGTGCTGACACCAACT